>BDMV01000006.1:44677399-44687774 GCA_008326285.1 Oryza officinalis | reverse complement strand
GTTCATCAGCACTATCATAATTGATGAAACTTTTGATAGATTGTATTTCGATGTGGGGAGTTGGAGAAGAAAGAAATAAGATTAGGACATATAATTGGCGAGTTGGAATTGAATAGTGTGCGTGTTTGTGCAAGTTGAACCCAATCATGCGCTGCTTACTCGCAGAAATCAATTATTACTCCGTACTAGATACCAGCATAGATATTCTGTCATGTGACTGTTCAGTGCCATGGGGCATGGGTTACAACTTACAAATCCGTTGTTCTTCATCGCGATGAAAGCGACGATGCACCTCCGGTCCCGGTATATACCTTTTATTGTTGATTGATTCAATTTGGGTACGGACTAGGGTGTCTTCTCTTCTTGTTCTTTCAGAAAAAAAAAAACCTGTACTGCTATTTTTTCGTTAGGGTTTGTTGGGTGCTTATCCATTTAGGAATGTTCATGATGTTGATGCCCCCCAAGTCCCAAGATGACAAGAAAGGTGTATAACCACTAGGAGACCTTTGATGTATGGAAATGCTGTAGTAGTGTAGTGGTCCTGGATGACTTCCGTTCATTGAAAGTTCACCTAAATTGGTATTGCGTACCGAATCGCAAAATCTCTAATTAATGATGATTACTAAACTAGCGCATTTTAACTGCATCCATATATTTCTGTGTTTGCAACAGTTAAAACTCCACATGTGTTGGATTGGCTGGAGCTGAAACTGCTTTCTATGTCATTGACTTTGCTGCCCATGTTCGAACTTTAAGCTAAGCAGTGTCCAGTGTAGTTTGTGTGCCAATGGGACTTGGATACTTCTGAAAATACTATACTTTGGAAACTTTAGTTTCTACTTTGTAACTGTGCAAGCCTGTCATTGTAATACACATAACAAGAAGAATTTTTTGTGATCATCTGCTAATCAAGAATTCAAGATCATTTTTTAAGCAGTTTCTGTATGGTTAATCCAAGAATATTCTTTAGGAGCTCCTAGTTGCCTGGTTCTTAGCAAACAAAATGAAAAATTCCCATAACCACTTCACCTTCACTTACATAGCACTTATTTTCTTTTGCACTGCGATGTGTTCTGTGTCAATGCTATATAATGTTTTTAGTAACATGAAGTTGTTGTTTCAGTTTTCATGATTACCAAGTTACATTGGTTATTCTCTTAGTTGCAGTTCCTGCCATTCTGTTTGTTGTTTGACCATAATGTACACATTGAGCTAATGTTTGAGAGGACATGCTACCGGTAGCCTAGCATGCTGTTTGTATCTTTACTTTTTCATAGGCAACAATGACATCTTTTTATATTCTTCTATTTCAGGATACAATGGCTGTTGCTGAACATCTATGATCTCTGTGTACATACATCGAATAACATCTCAATTAAGCCAGGCACAACACAGCTGTGTTTTCCATAGCTTGAAACATCTCAGTGATGAGTTGTTTTTCTCTCTTTTTCAAGAGGTCAAGGACCGGGCAGCAACAAAATGATCCATATAATGAAGGTTATCAATTTTACACACAAAAATTTTGTACGATTTCACAATCTGGAATTCTGGATTATGATATGCCCTTCCTGAACATTTCGTCAATCGGCATTTCTCTGTAACATTTAACTTTACTTCCACAGACTTCTCTGGAGCTGAGAACATAACAAGATACAGCTATAAGGAGCTGGCTAAGGCAACACTGAATTTTGACCAATCCAATAAGATTGGTGAGGGAGGTTTTGGACCTGTATACAAGGTTATATATTTATCAATTGCATACTGTACTAGAGTATCTTACATGTGTTTGACATTTGCCAGCTTATCATTTTAGGGAACTCTCAAGGATGGAACAGATGTTGCTGTAAAATTGCTGTCTTTACAGTCTAGACAAGGTGTGAAGGAGTTCCTTAATGAACTTATGTCAATCTCTGACATTTCACATGAGAATCTTGTCAAACTGCATGGCTGTTGTGTGGAAGGGAGGCACAGAATCCTTGTGTACAATTATCTTGAAAACAATAGCCTTGCACATACCCTTCTAGGTAGTTTGTCTTTACTGAATCCTCTATATTCTTTTCTGCTTGGGAAAAATATGCATGCTCTAAAACCTTTTGCTTGCTACATTTTAAGGTTCTAGGCAAAGTAACATACAGTTCAACTGGAGAGCTCGAGTAAATATATGCATCGGTGTTGCCAAGGGACTAGCATTCCTCCATGATGGTGTCTGTCCTCACATTGTTCACCGTGACATCAAGGCGAGCAATATACTTCTTGATAAGGACCTCACGCCGAAAATTTCTGATTTTGGTTTAGCAAAGCTTCTGCCTTCAGATGCATCACATGTTAGCACAGGAGTCGCAGGAACACTGTAAGTAATACTAGCATATATCTGGTTTGGTAGTTATTTGTGCTTCCTTTTCTTCCTGAGATTTGGATGCTAGCATCTGTAGTCCATAAAACTTAGGAGAAGAGTATATACTATTACTCATTATGGTCATCAGATTTTGCTCTCCGTTTGTCTTGAAACCCGCTGTCTATCGAAATAAAAGTTGAAATAAAATGGAGTAAAAAGTAAACTAGTATGTGATAACTTAAGAATGTTGGTCGGTCTCCTTCAGCCGACCCGGCAAAAAAAAAAAACTTAAGAATGATATGTATACCCTGTTATACCCTTTCTTTTCTTGTGGTTTTGCTTTCAGAGGTTACTTGGCTCCTGAATATGCCATCCGAGGACAAGTGACACGCAAGTCAGATGTTTACAGCTTTGGTGTTCTTCTTGTGGAAATAGTTAGTGGAAGATGCAACACTGACACAAAATTGCCCTACGAAGACCAGATCCTTCTTGAGAAGGTATGGTATTTTCTTCATTTGAAATACAAGCATCTCGCTACTCAGACTGTCGGACAATATATCTATGGCAAGTCTTCCATGCTTAGCTACCGTTGTATGCATCACAGTACCACAAATGTCAAGATTCCCATGTGCTATTCAGGGACAAATCTTGCTATAACTTTGGGTTTTGTCATCCAATGCTACGTATGTTACCCAGATGTTGATGACCAGCTGGTTCTCCCTTTGCAGACATGGAAATGTTATGACC
Source organism: Oryza officinalis (assembly GCA_008326285.1). Taxonomy (NCBI): domain Eukaryota; kingdom Viridiplantae; phylum Streptophyta; class Magnoliopsida; order Poales; family Poaceae; genus Oryza; species Oryza officinalis. The sequence goes on along the minus strand of BDMV01000006.1, from coordinate 44,684,692 downwards.
AGGGGTGTTTGGAGAAGGTCATAGACAGTTCTATGCTCGATGACGTGGATGTTGACGAAGCCTGCAGGTTCTTAAAAGTCGGTCTCTTGTGCACCCAGGACATCTCGAAACGTCGACCCACCATGTCCATGGTCATCAGCATGTTGACAGGCGAGATGGAGGTCGACAAGGTGAAGATCAGCAAGCCTGATGTAATCAGGGACTTCAGGGACCTCAAGCTCAGGAGCAAGGCCACATCCTCCTCCTCACTGTTGACCTCCATCATGGCGCACTCAACTCCCTCGTCGTCTCAGGAGACGACGCGCACCTCCATCACGGTCACCGCCATATCAGACCGTGACTGATAAGTCTCTCTCTGAAAGTGTAAAGTTGTGTAGAGGAAAACCGTAGCGTAGGCAAGATTATCTTCATTTTTGGTGCTTGCATGATCTGTATGTAGAGTTTGCATCATCCTCATCCTCATTTACTGAGCCTGAACACATTGTTGAGTCACATATATATATTGATATATACACAGCCCATTTCTATCCTGAATTAACTCTGTCAATTGTCAAAGTGTCATCAAGAAACCACTACTCCAGTGAATTGCTGAAAGCCTGAAAAGGAAGTAGCATATATAGCAACTGAGAAGTGTGCTTCAGAATCTATATATACAGTTAGCTCAATTTCTTTCACAATGTGTGTGTGTGCTGTGCACATTCTGTCCTGTACTTAGCCCCAAGTTTCTGTGTATCTTGTGAGCAGTTTCTTCTCTTCTCTGCCTGCATTTGTTGTATGCACAGGCATGGACAGGAACAGGATGCCATCAGGCACAGACATGGACGTACACAAAGCTTGCAGGGCCCCTCTCATCTGCAGTGGAATTAGGTTAGAGCGGCAGCCGGTGTCTCGTAAGCTTCCGACATGGTCGCAGGCGTTGGATCAAGCAGGCAGGATAGCATGCAGCAGCAGCAAGCATCCATGCATCATCATCTGCAAGGAGAAGATGGAAGGGACCGGCCACACTGAAGACTCTAACATGGCCACAGGATATAATGGGTTCTTCAGATGACACATACACAGACCGTCACTCCCATGTGTCACTGACAGGTAGGGCCCAGGAGGCAGTGTGACAATGGCAGATGGCAGACACCAGAAAGACATGAGCAGCTGGGGGCTCAGCTCAGAAAGGGAGCACTGGAAAGCCAGGATGGCATGCCATGTGGCTTTAGGCATTCATCAGGGTTTTGGGTTTCTGAACTTTGCAGCTACAGCTTCTCATATTCAGTCAAGACATTTTTAACTTTCATTAGGCTGAGACAACGTAGTTTCGACGATTAATTACCTCAATTATGGGCAGGTTAAGCCAGGAATTGTCCATCAGTGCTTCTGCTTAATTAGTTCATCCAACTGAAGTTTTTTTTCTTTTTTGCCAGAAAAACCTGTCCTTCAAAGAAAAATGCATCTGCAGCTGTGCAGCAAGCACATTGGCCCACTCCAAGCAATGACTTCAATTCAGGCCTGGATCTTGGTTAATTAATCTAGCATATACTCTTACTCCATGTACTAGAATCTGCAGGTCCACTTAACACTCATGCATGATCCATCACATCTGAACATATTTTGACTAGTGTTCTTGATTCATGTGTTATCTAGGCATACACGTATACTCCCTTCGTTCCAAAATATAAAGAATTTTAGTTGGATGAGACACATTCTAGTACTATGAATCTGAACGCACTATGAATCTGGACGGAGAAATTCAAATTCATAGTAATAGGATGTGTTCTATCCAACCAAAATCTTTTATTGATACGGTGAGAGTATTATATATATATGTATTAAAAACTAAAGCCATGTCGTTTGTCCTGGGCTCTGTCCAGAAACAATGCCATAATGCGTATTGCTTTGTCCCATTCTAACACTATAAATCTGAACGGAGAAATCCAGATTCATAGTAATAGAATGTGTTCTATTCAACCAAAATCTCTTATTGATACGATGAGAGTATTATATATATATTTATTAAAAACTAAAGTCATGTCGTTTGTCCTTGGCTCTGTCCAAAAACAATGCCATAAAGCATATTGCTTTGTTTACTAATGATTTCATTAGCACCTGTAAGAATGAGAGGAAAGATGCAGCCCTGATCTTCCACTCCATGAAAGCTACATTTGTGCATTTTTATTGGAACAAATGGCTGAAATCACGGATGAACTGATGAGTACACCCACTGCGTTGGCACACTTGTCAATATAGTTGTATGTTAGGAGTAAAGATGTCTGCTAATTGATTGGCTTTGTCAGTGCCACGAGCGCAACAAGCCTCAGCAGAAAATTAGTTGTCCAATTCAAACTTCCTTTACATTAAAAAATGTCTAAATTCAAAAGGAAATATATATTTATGCTAAGCGCGCACTCATCAGCTTTTGAAACATGCACTCTCAATGCTTTAATTAAGCTAGCCTCTTGGAGCCCGTGACCTTGCTCTAATTGAGACTAACATTTGGACAAACCAAGTATAGCTTTCGGTGTTTACGTACACTAATTAAATATATTTATGAGCATCCACATTTTAAACCTGGTGGGTGTAGTTATATGCATGTACAACTTCACCATACACCAATGGTGCTTTCCCTGTTAGGGATACATTTTCTGCGATGTCTATGTATCACTCATTCAATAAAACAATATATATAGGCTAGGAATTCTTGGATTCATAAAAGAAAGGAAATGATTAGTAACATCTACTCTAAATTTTTTGCAAGTACATGAAAAATACACATGCACAAATATCACTAATCAAGCACACCACATACGTATGCTCGCGGGTACCCTCCCTCCCTAGTGGTGCATGTAGTGTGGTAGAGCCCACAATACAGGCGACACTAAAGGAATGTCCAACGGTGCCACCCTAGGGCTGAGTTCGTTTGAAGCGTTTCCAGCGCCGTAAAAGTATTTTTTTTTTCATGGGCACGCTTTTCAAACTACAAACGGTGTATTTTTGTAAAAAGTTTCTATACAAAAGTTACTTAAAAAATCAAATTAATTCATTTTCGAAAAAAATAGCTAATACTTAATTAATCACGCGACCGTTCCGTTTTCCTTACGTACTGTGCGCGCTGGTAACAACAAACGAACACAGCTCATGTCACGTGCAAGGATTATTTAGAAGTAAAAGGGGATAGATTTGAGCCCAATGCCCATGACAGGTCATCTTAGTGTTGCCACATCATCAAAATCCTATGTGAAGAAAAAATGTGGCCCTATTTGGATTGAGAGAAAGTAAAACACATGAATAAAAATACAGGAAAAAATGATTGAAAAATACATGAAACTTTATATAGATGGTGTTTGGAATATAGGAATTTTAGAGTTGCTTAAACTAACAAGGTAATATATTACTTTTTATCTCAAGCTCACCTCATTGTTTCTCTCTCTTCTAAGGGAAAATCTTCCTCAGATTTGAGATCAATTTTCTTTTCCTTTGATTTGCATTAGAACAATACAAGAATAGAGAAAACTTGGGAAAGTTTTCCAAACGATTCTTGGGTCCATTCCTCTATTCCAAACACCCTATAGGTAAAATAAAAACTATGGTTACGAATTCCATTTGTTTTCCTTTGAAAATCCTCCAGATGAGTTGCTTCTGAAGGTCACAAGGAGGGAGAGATTCCTCCACCTGCACAAGTTACGTACGGTCACGCTACCGACTACACCTCATCCTAATCCATTCATCATAGATTTGTTTAGGGGGAGGAAATGCAAGTCTTCCAACACAGAAATACATGTCTCCTTCCCGTGTTCATACATTTGCCCTAGAGGATCTTAGATCAGATGAGTTGGAGTTGTAAATAGACGACCTCAAGAGGCAGACTAGTGTGGATGCCCTAAGAACCTAAGATTCTCCAATCTGAAATTTTGGATAAGACAAGAAGGGAATGATAGGAATGGACCATGTCACATATACATGTCATGGGATTTGGTTAATTAACTACATACAATCAAAAGCTAAATGCCTTGTATTTTTTATATCTAGAAGAGATAGAAACAAGCTATAATTAGTTGCTAGCTCTGGGTCGAGACAGGAACAAAGAATTTAAGGGTTTAATTGGACCATGGCACCACCCATGTTGTTTACACCAAAATTCGACGATGCAGCTAAAGTTGTTATATTATATCATTGAATTATACTGTGTTAATAAATTCGAAATGGATAATTCGAGATAGAGAGGTCCTACTGGAGCTTTTGGAAAGAGTTCAAGTGGATTTTTGATAGATTTGAGGCTGAATTTTAAAGGATTCCTACCTACACTACTACAGAAACAGCCTTTCCGTGCGGGCCGAAAGGCACCTTTCCGTGCGGAAGGCCTGCCCGCACGCGCGAGAAGGTCTGGGAAAAGACCATTTTCGCGTGCGGGCGGCCCAACCGCACGGGAAGATCCATTATCCCGTGCGGGCCGCTTAAGCAGACCGCACGGGATAAGCGATCTTCCCGTGCGGTCGCGTTAAGTGGACCGCACGGGATAATAAACCAACATATAAAATAATATTTTATATGCACATAAAATAATGGGTGGATCGCTTATTCCGTGCGGTCCACTTAACGCGACCGCACGGGATAAGCGATCTGCCCATTATTTTATGTGTATATAAAATATTATTTTATATGTTGGTTTATTATTTTATGTGAATATATTACCTTATCTCTCCCCTCTCTAGATCTCCGTCTCTCTCAGTAATAGTATACATACACATCGCACGTATTAAGAATTGAACGTAATTAATTATTTTTTCATGGAATTAAGATATTAAATTTGTACGCATGCATGACATATGTATATATATATATACGTATCATCGCGTCTCGCAATTTACAGAAGTTTAAAAAACCACATAAAATATATCCTTAATTAGAAATATTTGTACTAGCTACTATACATATGTTCTTTTTCCCACTCTCTAAGTCGTTTGAAGGTATCATCCGTCGCAAGCTGGCTCTCCGGATCGTAGAAATCGCCCAAATGGTTGCAGACATCGCGGCGGATGAAGCGGCAAATATCTGCACACAAGTTTAGTATGGTTCGATCGTCGAACCGGTTCGCTACAACTGGAACGGACGGGATCTGTTTCAGAAGGAATATACATTGTTATAGTTAGGAAAGTTATACAAGATCTTATAATGTGTGAAAAGATATTTTCTCTCGACTTACTTCTTCAAACTTTGTAGTGTATCTCCCGTTGAGTCTAAGCATCTCGCATATGTAATATCCGCATAAATTAGTCTGTGGTGGTTGCTTAAAACACTATGTTGAAAAAAATTGTATACATCAATATTTTGAGTGAAACAAGTATATGTAAGAAATGTCGGAACAAGAGACATGTAATTACCGGCCATCTTGTCTTCACGAGAAGCTTTTTCTTTTGTGGATTATTGATTGGTCCACCGTGGTCTACGTAATATCTGTGTGCTCTATAAAGACAAAACAATTGTTTGAGTCAATTATGTGTATTCGAGAGTACAATAGCCAACATTTAGTAAATGGTGCATAACAGGACTTACAAATTTAATATAACGAGAAACTCTGTAAATGTTTCCTCGCCATAGTGCGCCGGATCCAGCACTACGGCCAGGTGGTCCCGTGGATATACCAGAAAAAGTATGTAATGATCGCTGCAAAGAAGATATGTTAGTTGTATGTGATATCGTACTAAAACATAAGTACTACGGAAGAATCATACGTACCGCAGCGCGTAAGGGACGAAGAGGACAGTTTTGTCTTTGTGCGCAACCATCGCTCTGCCCAAGTACAGTGCTACGCTGACCATCTTTTTCTTGTGCATTTTTTCGACGACCTCTTTTTTCTCGGACGTCGTTTTACCTTTGAGCTCAGCGGAATCTGCACGAATATTCACCGTGTGTTCCGTCCAGCAAACCCTTGTTGGGTTGATGTATCCTACTGGATGGTTGGCCTTTTCAGCGGCGTGGAATTGCATCCTAAGTAATAAAGCGGGTAATTTATCAGAAGTTAGTTAGCAAGTGAATTAATATATGACATTAATTACGAATGACTTACAGGCAAAATGCAGCAACGAGATTTATATCCATTTTGTCCAGCTTGAATAATGCGTGAAGGTCGTTGAAATCGATTACCAGCATCCCATTTGGGCCACTGGTGAAAGCGTTATCCGGGACCTTCACAGTAATCATGCCCAGGCCTTTTTTAGATGCCTTCAGATACCAGTCATGCATCAGCCTCATTTCCCAAGGCAGGCCTTCCATGAGCTTCGGGGGCAGGAACGGCTTCCCGTGCACGTACTTTGTTGGCACTTCGTCGGAAGTCCAGTTTTGCAGGTCCTCCATTTGATTTTTCACCGATTTTTGTGAATCCGACAAATGTGGAGTTTCATCCTGCTTCTTGTCAGTCGACGCTCTCCCCCTGAAAGCCTGGAATACTAACCTTTCCTCGTATACGGCCATTTTTTCCTTATCATAAGTTGACCTAATCATTGTCGGGATAAGCCGACGAGGTTCAAGCTTGGTCGGACTTGGAAGACTTGCGCTTCTCATAAGAGGCCTTTCAGGTAGCGCCAATGCAGACTGTGGTGTCAGAGGAGGTTGTTCTGCGTGGACTTCAGGGGCTGATAGATGTGGTGAACCTGGACCTAAAGGATTAGGGGAGGAGGGAGGTGGGGAGGCAGGCCTATTAGTTGGCGAATCTTGCCCTGGTGGAGAAGTTGGTGCAGGCGCAGCAGCAATCTTTGGAGCCGGCGGGCGTGGGGTTGAAGGCGATGGACCGACCAGCAGTATATCTCGTCGATGCCATAGTATAAACTGATTCACCGCATCCCCAAGCAATTGTATCCCGTCCGGTGTTGGAATATCTATCTCTAAACTGGTATGCTCTGCATGCACCTTGGCCACTTGCACCCTTGCATATTCTTCAGGGATTGGCGTGTTCTGAATTTGGCGCCCTGGTATCGCAAGTCCTGTACCCACCTCCTTTCTCTTCCCGGCCCTTCCTATCGCACGAGCAGGCTGCACGGCGTCGGGGCAGTTATGTTGTCTACTGCATAAGGTGCGGTGTCCACTGACCCGACACTGCTTGGCACCTGTACTGTGGGTTCTTCGGATTGATGGAACAAGTGCGGGAAGGCTTGACGATTTTGAGCAACAAGAGAGTAGAAATGTTGTTCAACTTGTTTTGCTATCCTCTCTTCCAATTTCTGTTTGTACCTGTCCCGTTTCTTGTAACCCTTAGCTTCCTCCGGAAACCCTTCCTTCCAGCTCGTCCTTGACGACGATAGTCCCCCT
>BDMV01000006.1:44507080-44656041 GCA_008326285.1 Oryza officinalis | reverse complement strand
GTTGCGCAGGCATGGTGCGCATGGCTGGTGTGGACCCGGTATGGTCACACAGCATGGCACATGCGCTAGCACTGGACACACGGACGTGGCCAAGAGAGGGAGTTCCTGGCTTGGGGTTGATCGACGAGGACGTCGATCTCTTAAGGGGGTGAGGATGTAACACCCCGGCCCAAGGCATAATAGGATTGATAGGATACTCATGCTAACAAGTTGCAACTTCTTTTCCGGAAGCCCATCTCCAAAGAACTCTAAAGTTAAGCGTGCTTGGCTTGGAGAAATCTAGGGATGGGTGACCGACCGGGAAGTCCTTCCCGGGTGCGCACGAGTGAGGACAAAGTGTGCAGAAAAGACTGGTGTTGGTTTGTGAGGGCAGTCTATGTCCTATTTAAGCTGCTAGATGTAAGCGGGCCCGGCCTCGTGGAGGCGGGACGTTACAGGATGGTATCAGAGCCGACTCTCGCGGTTTCACGGGCGCGTGTGTCGCAGTTGCGCAGGCATGGTGCGCATGGCTGGTGTGGACCCGGTGTGGTCACACAGCATGGCACATGCGCTGGCACTGGACATGGGTGTGTCGCAGTTGCGCAGGCATGGTGTGCATGGCTGGTGTGGACCCGGTATGGTCACACAGCATGGCACATGCGCTGGCACTGGACACACGGACGTGGCCAAGAGAGGGAGTTCCTGGCTTGGGGTTGATCGACGAGGACGTCGATCTCTTAAGGGGGTGAGGATGTAACACCCCGGCCCAAGGCATAATAGGATTGATAGGATACTCATGCCAACAAGTTGCAACTTCTTTTCCGGAAGCCCATCTCCAAAGAACTCTAAAGTTAAGCGTGCTTGGCCTGGAGAAATCTAGGGATGGGTGACCGACCGGGAAGTCCTTCCCGGGTGCGTACGAGTGAGGACAAAGTGCGCAGAAAAGACTGGTGTTGGTTTGTGAGGGCAGTCTATGTCCTAATTAAGCTGCTAGATGTAAGCGGGCCCGGCCTCGTGGAGGCGGGACGTTACACCTAGTGGCCGATAGGCCGAGGCCGATGGCGGGAGGCCGATGGGCCGGAGAGGGAAAGAGGCCGAGTGGGCCAAGCGAGAGAGAGGGGCCGATGGGCCGAGGCAGGCCACGGCCTACGCGGGCGGCCGGTCGGGTGGACCGTGTCCACCGCGCGGGCGCTAGGGCGGGGCCCGCCGGCAGCGATGCGGTCTACGCGGACCAAGCGCACGGAGGGGGAGGAGGCCGTCGGCGCTCACGTGGCGCCTACGCGGCTGCCACGGAGGCCGGCGGGAGGAGGGAGCGCGCCGGCGGGCGCTCGCTTGGCGCCTACGTGACTGCCACGGAGGCCGGCCGGGCAGAAGAGAGGAGAAGGCGCCGGGCGACGGCGGCGATGGCGGAGGGGCTCGGGCGACGCGATGCGAGGCCGGAGAGGGGAGGAAAATGCGCCGGGACGGAGAGGAGAGAGAGAGGGAGTGAGCCGTCGGCTCGGTTTCGCCGGAGGGAGGCCGACGGCGGCTGGCGACGACGCGCGACGGCGGCGGCTACGGCGGCGCGGAGAGGGAGCGGAGGAGGGAACGACGACCACGGCGGTGCTCAGGAGATCTACGGGGAGCTACCTAGCGGTCTAATACGCGAGAGGGAGGGAGAAACGGAGGGGAGAGGGAAGGGGATTACCGTAGGAGGCGGCAAGCCGGAGAAGAGGACGACGGCGCAGGGCGACGGTGCGGCACGGCTCCGGCTGCGGGAGAGGGGGAAGGGGGGGCGCCGGGGTCCGCCTCGATGTCCTTGGCTGCGCGGCGGCGGCGGGGAGGAGAGGGGCGAGCTCGGGGTGGCAAAGGCGGCCGGCGGAGGAGGATTTAAAGAGGGGAGCGGAAGGCGGTTTGGGGCGGATGTCAGTGCGGCCGAGAGGCGGTTCGCGGAGGGGAGAGGCGGGGGAGCGCCCGAAGGGGACCGGCGCTAGCGGCCAACGGCGCTGTCGGGTGACGTCGGCCGTGGTTGGGGAAAAGAAGGAAAGGGGAAAGGAAAAGGGCGCGGCCTCTATGCCGCTTCGGGCAAGGGCGCGCGGTGGAGGAACGGGAGAGCGCGCGCTCTCCCTTGGCGGCACGCGCGCAGGCAGCGGGGCCGGGAGGGGACGGCGCCGGCGGGACGGAACGGAGAAGGGAAGAGAGAGAGAGCGGCGAGGGAGAGAGGTAGGGAAGGAGCGCTGGCGCTCTCGGCTCGGGCGCGTGCCGCCTGGTGCGGCCCAGCGGGGAGGGAGCGAGGCCGAAGGGCTGGGCCAGACGGCGGCCCGAGAGGGCAGCAGGGAGAGAGGACTCGGCCGGTGGTGGCCCGGGAAGAGGAGGAGGAGGGAGCAGGCCGAGAGGGGAAACTGCCCGAGGGCAGAGGGAGGTAAAGTGGACTTTTTCTGAGAGATTGAAAGAAGGAGTTTGAGGGCTCGGATTTGAAATCCGATTTCGCGGTTTTCTCCAGGATTGGGACGAGAGGGGAAACACGAGACCAGGCACACGACAAGACTCAGCCGAAGAGCAAAACTTTCGCAAATAGAGTTTTTAGCACTTAGGTTTTCCCGCTAACGCCGCGACAAAACGGGCGTTACAAGTAGTATACTTGCTACTTATAGTGATAGCATAATTATTAAGTGCAGCAGTATGTATCAACCAAAATCTCATATATTTTGAAACGGAGAGAGTAATTAATTATAAAATTTTATGAAATATAGGGTCTACCTAGCGCTAGCTACTCTAAAGAAAGAAGAGCCAGTATCCATGCATTTAGATTCGATTCGAAGTACTATGTGATATTTATGTTGCTGTATTTTAAGATGAGAGTACTACTATACACTTTATCAATATATTATCCATAAAAAATGACTAGTGATGTGATGTGCCAATATAAGAATGGTTCAAATTCAACATATACACATGCGCAAGCGAGTGAGATGCCATGAGTAGCAAAAATGAAGTCCTAAAACCTTGTTGGGATAAGATTCATGTGATTAAATTCCTTACATAGCCCACCATGCAATATTTACACCTCAGATGCATATACATATCCAAATGCCAAAGTCTCTCTCTCTGCGCGCGCGCGCCAGTGTGTGTGGATAGATAAGCTAGAGATAATATGGTGGCATCCTTCTCAGGTTGTATATTTTGTGGAGTGTGGACAAAAATTGCAGGAGTCTTTGTGCATGCTGATAATTGCTACAGATATAATTATTATTGTTCGTAAACAATATCATGGCCATTAGAATCACATAATATATACTAGTGAAAAGTATATGTACTTACCACAAAATAGAGATATGTTGGACTACAATCTAGCTATAAGGAACTAAGAGCGGGTACAATAGAGCGTGCTATAAGAGTTGCCATATCTATTTTACGCTCAGGAATAAGAGAGGAGATGAAAGAGAAGGAAAACATGTTATATATTTATGGCTAATTATAGCTCGAGCTCCAATAATAAACTGAGAAATGAGTCGTATATTAATGAAATAATAGTATATATCTATAGCTATTTATTGTATGCGTGAGCTACTGGATTGGTTGTAAATGATGTGTTAATTTTTTTAACCAGTAGTTGGCCATACTTTTAATCTTTGCTCTAAAAAGCTGAACGGTATAACTATTGTTATGACTCTTTCAAGAAATTTAGACTAACACTAGTTGCTTCCGACTTTTCCAGAGTCATCTGTGCCCAACATGTATTTTAACTTTTACACAGATGAAGGATGCCTTGTTAAGTTAACATGGCAGATTCATAATTAAGTTAATGTTTCTCCCTTCTCCTATTGAGTGAGTGAAAAAAAAAATTATGAAGAGCTCTTTCTGCAAGCAAATGAGCTTCAGAAGAAAACACATGAGAAAGACATGAAACTCACTCAATTTCTTCATACTCTTTATACAATGTCTGCACATGAAAGACAAACGAATCAATGGAACTCAACTTCTGCACCCCTATTACTATTACAATAATTGCTTGCTGATCTTTAACTCTAAAAGAAAATTGCTAGCTGATATTTGTTGCACAGGATCTACTATAATAAGTTGTTAATTGATGGCAAGATTTAATAATTCTTGTAAATCAATATATAGATAGAAAAAGTATAGTGCTAGCTAATTAGGCATCTTCCAAGTACGTAATCACGGGTTCCTGGTGTTATTATGAGTTGAGGAAGCAGGACTAATTGTGTGTGGATCTCATGCAAGAACAACTCGAATCGAACGACGAAAAACCAGAAAAAGAAAGAAAGCGAAGAAACGAAATCAAAGCCAAAAGGGGAGAGAAGTTAGATGATGAACAACATGAAGTTGTCGTAGGCTTAGTTACCTGTACGTGCAGATCTGCAGGAACAAGGACCTCCTTTTCTTCTCCAGCTATCGCCTCAACATGAACAGCAGCATCCATGATGTCGATCGCCTTCTCCAAGTCCACCACGTCCTTCCCCGTCTCGACCATCTCATATCATCAGAAAATAGAAACGGAGGTTATTAACTACTCCTGAAAATTAAGGCATAGGAGGGTAGTGATGAGGCCTCAGATACCTTCGATTGATCAGGTCGTGGAGTTCGATGATCCCTTCGATCTTCTCAGTGCTCTCTGATGAAAACTGACGAGAAAAAAAAAGGATTTTACACACCAAAAAAATCCAAATCAAAGAGAAACAAATCAGAAAACTAGCAATCAGAACTCAGAAGCGCTTGAGCTAATATATCTATTTGAGGATCGGAGAAAAGGGAAACAGAAGAAAATATTTTACACATGGTATACCTAGCTCACCTGAACGAACGGATGCAGGTATATATCGAACCAGCTTAGTGATCGGATATATAATTAGGTCAGATTTCTGGATCTAGCTAGCTCAAGGCAAGAGCTTAATTAGCTAGCTAGATGTAGATAAGGAGGGGAGAAGAGCATCAAAGCTACCCTGATCCGTACCATGTCACACCCTGAAAGGAAGGATCTAGAGGCGGCGGCGCCGCTTTTCGTGTGTGCGAGAGAGAGAGAAATCGAGGGAGAGGGAGAGGGAGGAAGAGGAAGAGAGCGAAGAGAAGAAGCAAAGGAAGGAGATGTTGTCTCTTTTGCCTTGCGCCTAGCTTGACGACCAACAAACGACGACGCCTTATTGGTTATTCTCTTCGGATGGATCCATGCACCCGCTTTGCGTTAAGAGATGATGCCACTATGTGCTAATGGATGCACGCTAGCACTGATCGTTATTGCACCACATGGCATATTGGCACGGGCACGCTAACACGTACACTCTTCGTTTCATATTACAAAGTCAATTTAATTTTTTTAATAAAACTTCTTTAAATTTAATTAAGTTAATAAAAAAATTAACAACATTTTCAATACAAAATAAACATATTATCAAAATATATTCAATGTTATATTTAATGAAACTAATATAATGTTGTAGATGTTGTCAAATGTTTTCTATAAATTTGATTAAAAAAGTTTGACTAAAAAAAATCAAAACAATTAATAATACTTTTTTCGTCTCAAAATATAACAACATAGGTATACATTATAGTACAATGAAATGAATTTAAAGTGGTCTCTTGTCTAGATTCATAGTAATAGAAAAGTTTAATCCATGCTCAAATTGATTTATTTTAAAATGGAGGAAGTATATCGTGTCGACACGTACGCACCATGAGTTCTTCTGCTGACTCCGTCCTCTTCGGTCGTTCCTACGAGTACATCAGAACATGCATCTCTTTCGTGCAAAATATTAAAAGCTTCGCCAAATCACAAGTCATAATTAAACTGAGCTACACACATGATTGGTACGATTGGTCTATCCAATGTAATATAAAAAAGACAGTGAAAATTAGTACTTTCAGTTTCAGAGTCTCTGGGACTAAGAGTCAACACATATTTATGTGAGCTCCTCCCGTGGATAAGCAGTCTGATTTTTGTTTACTAGAGAATGATTCATCCACACGCTCAGCCTGCACATAATTGTCCTCGGTATTTATTACTAACTTCTAGTAGAAAAAAAACACACCATGACCACGTTGACACGTCTGACGTCCTAACCTTTTCTTTAATAAGAAATCCTGACGTCTCTGGTGGGCTTGCGTAATATAGTTATATGGGCCTTACTTGGACGGACCGCGGCTGACCCATAAAAAGAGGCCCAAAAAGAAGGACAGTGACAGTAGATGTAGACACATGGGCTGTATGAACATGTAATAAGGAAAAAAAATTAGGCAGATCTACACAGGCAAGATCCAGGTTAATAATTAGACCAATAAAAGGCCCAGTTCCTTTCCAGGCCGAAAGTATCTAATAACGAAGCTCAGCTATTCGGCATACTGTTCTGGGGCCGCAGCACTGTGCATAATAACTTTGGGCTGGTTTGGTTTGTGGCCTAAATTGGTCTTACCAATATTTGGCAATTTCAATAGTGTTTACTGTATATTTGGTTTGAAGCCAAATTTTGGCAAGCCTAAAAAAATAGGCCATTTCAATAGTTAACTTAGGCTATTTTGGCTTCAATCCAAACACAACTTTGCCTTGTCAATATTACCCATGCTAAAACTTGTCAAAAATTGGTAAGACCAATTTATACCATAAACCAAACCAAACCAACCCTTTGTTTCGAAGGGGCAATATGTGATGTGAATAATTTTGTGTCGAAGATCTTAGAGGCTCTCTCATCTTCACCTTTCTTCCCTTGTGAGTTCTGACCCGAAATCCTAGTCGTTTTTCCAAACTACCCTTTGCCACCTCATGATGTGATGGCGTTTCCATATTTACCATCATACATAGATATATTTTTTTTCATGTTTACCATGATGCATGTTTTTTCTTTCATGTATATAGACAGAGCGCAGCCTTGCATACATATATACAAGAGTGAAGCAGAAGTCAGAAGAAGAGGGGACAATAGCTTATTGACAAGAGAAGCATAATAGACCTCAAATCCAAGCCGTGTAGAACAACTCACAAAAAAAAACAACTGCAAATACGTACTTACCTGCTTGTGTCGTCGGACGGGATAGCCATGCACGTACGCGGCGGTTGCGCCACCGCGGATGTCATGTCTGCCCTGCAGCCGGCAGCCGGCGAACGGCGGGCGAGCGGCGGCTCAGGCGAGAGATCTCGGCGGCATGAAGAGTAGTTGACCTCGGAAGAGAGGCTTGAGGCTTGAGAGAGCCATAGCTAGCTTGCTTAGCTACTCCTAATTAACTAACTGAAGAGACAGCACCGGCGGGCGATCCATTTCGATCGGTTTGAGGCCTCGCACCAATCAAATTGTCCGATCAAGCGAGTGGTGCTTGGGCTGCCATGTTAGGTCACCGTCTATATCAATTAGTAATTCTTAAATGTGGTGCGTACAAGTCGAGATGGAGACCAAAATTATATGAAAATAACACCCTCTCTTCACTGGCCAATAGGCAGTGGTTATGTACATACGGATAATCTATGTATATTCCAAATGGGGGGCCTGTGAGTGTGATCCGAATCAATCGCTGTCATTGCAGATGAATTGTTTCAACAGTTAGCCTTTTGGGCAGCACAGCACAGGGCCGGGTACAATATTAATGCTCTATAGGATGCCACGGCCCCAGTCAGCCCATTAGGGATCAGATCCAGCGCACCTGGTCTCAAACTAAACTGGAATGGAAAAAAGTCCATTTTGACTCCCGACTTTAGTTCATTTCCTTCAACCACAAAACTAGATATGAAGGCTCTCTCAACTATGGCTTATTTAGCCTCCAAAGTGGTTTGGACGATGATTTTATCCTATATGATGTTTGTGTAACAATCTAACCAGGAAAAAAACAGTGACCCCACCTATCAATGAGGCTACCCCCATCTCTCCTCCATCGCTAGGGCGAGCTCCCTGCCCTCACTTTGTATGCTAAGCTCGCTGGAAAAGCTTGAGGAGAGGAACGTGTCCCTATTGCCTCCGTCTGGCCCCAAACCTCATAATCGTCGTCCTTGAATAGAGCTCGAGATGCTCTCGCCACGTCACCAGAACTATAGCTCGAGCTTGAGCAGGCGGAGCTTGAGCTACCTCTGATGGCGAAGGAGACAATGAGCACGCCCTACTCCATGCCCATGCCTCCACGTAGGAAAGCGTGTTGGCTGGCAGCGCAGATCTGTGGTGGGCGAGGGGGTGAGTAGAGAACGAGTGGAGGCCTGAGCAGCCGGCGCAAAGGAGGACGTTGACCGGTGGGCACGTGGTTCCTTACCATCATTGGCCACTTTAGATAATGCCTTCGAGCTCGACAATGATGAGGCGCAGACCAACCAGAGGTCAGCACTGGACAGCTTCTGACTGACGAGTAGAGGGCGTTGACTGGCCTTGTAATGCTTGATACAGGTGCGGATGGACAGTTTTAGCCGTTTGATTGAAGGATCAAATGGATGTGAAATGAGAGGAGAAATTTTATATACGTTTTGTTGAGTAGATGTAGCAAAGAGTATAATCGCTTCTTTTTATACTAGTATAAACACTCAACGACACGTTAAGGTTAAGAGAAAAACTATAACGTGGTATTTCGTTCGAACGGTATAATTTAATGAAATCTCCGCTCCCTACTCCCTACGCGTATATGTCAGACACAAGTTGTTAGATTTTTTTATGCATAGCCGTTGCTCAAGTGACACGTGGATGCTAGTGTGTAGATGTGTGCTCATGGTCATGGGCATGCGACATGAGTTGTACTCGGCAGCCAGCATGCTGCATAAGGGTGAGTTCTTCATCTTACTTTTCCAACTCATATCTCTTTTTTCGCGCGCACGTTTTTCAAACTGTTAAACAGTATGTTTTTTCAAAAAGTTTCTATACGAAAATTGCTTTAAAAAATCATATTAATCCATTTTTTTTAAAAAAGTAAATATTTAATTAATCATGTGCTAATGAGTCGCTTCGTTTTTCGTGCGGAGTGAATTTTTTCCCAACATACCCGAAATAACACCTGTGAAGTTGGACTATACACCACGTGTGTCATTTTGTCCTTATTAGACTACCCATCAGTAAACATGGTGCATATCTTGATCTGCCTAAGCTAGTATGGCTTTGTCCTAAGTGAAATTTCGTGATACCACCATGTATCGTGACGTGGTATCTATATGTAGCATCTTTGGTATTTATCCGTATCACTGTGTCACATTGGTATCTCATATTAAACTTGGTATGGGTTGGTACTAGGCAATGGTAGGTACCAGACCTCACAAGTACCATGCACAGTACCTAAATATCATATCGGTACGTTCAGTATCTAAGTATCTATTAGATCTTATATATATAGGTATCAAACTCAATACCTACAAGTATCATGCCTGGTATCTAGGTATCATTCCTGATACCTGTAAGTATTAGATCTTATACACATATATAGATATTAGACCCACTTTTCACATGTATCATATCTGATACATATAGGTACCAAACCTAGTATAGGTATCAAACCTAATACATGTAGGTATCAGACTTAATAACGGGTCATGCCTAGTCCGCAATGCTCGAGCCATGTGAAGGGACATGTGTGATGTGGCATATATACTGCTATGAACATATATACCTTTGTGATACCTTCATTATACAAAATATTAATTGGTGATGTACATATAGAGTACTCGAGGTAATGGTAGTGAGGATCATTGATTTCGTATATACAAATTAGTCGAGTGAATATACATATGTGATGGAACTTTGGATATAAGAAAATAGAGATTTTTTTTCTAAAAAAGAAAATAGAAAAGGGACATGACCAGTCGAAAGGAGGCAACTAATCTCTCACCTGCTTCCTAATCTAGGCCAACCGGATGGGCCAGTGCATGGGGCCTACTTAGGTCTTGTTCGGTTAACCTCTCATAAAAAAATTGAGAGGATTTAAAGGGAATTTATTTTCACACTATTATAGTATGGAATTAGTCCTTCTCAATCTCCTCTAATCCCTCTCTCTTGGAGATTAGCCATTCGACGGTATACCGTCCTATAGCAGCCCTGGTTAAATTAAAGAGGTCAGCCGGGAGCCAGACTGCTAGACATACTGCTAATTAAAGTGATCTTTATTTATGAACATGCATTCCGTGGATGCACATATATACATGCAGCGAGGAGAGCGATAGATCGACCACTCTACTACCAAGGAGGAGGAAAGAAGTAGGCGAGGACGGCGGCGGCGAACCGGGCGGCTCGTGGGAACCGGCCGGGCGGTGGCGCCGCAGGCACGAGAGCGAGCAGGGAGACGCCGAGGAGCCACAGGAGGAGGCCGACGATGGCGCCGGCGTGATGACGACGGACGGCGTTGTTGGCTGCGGCCGCCGGGTGATGGTTGTGGTCGTTGATACCCACCGACGCAAGCGCCCCACACAGCATAAGCACTCGCCCGGCGTCGAGGAGGATTAGCCGAGCATCAGCAGCATCTTGGACGTCGTCGTCGTCGTCGTCGTCGATGACAACCGCCGCCTCGTCGCGCTGTTCGTGCTGATCACGCGGCCGTTGGTTGGCCATCTCGCCTCCTCGTGCCGTCCTTGCCACTGCAGATCGATCAATCGAGCCACATATAGTTGTCTAGTTGCACGGCTGGTGACGATGGTCCAGAGAAGGGGATGCATTGGCTTATATACTCCACGCAGGAGGAAGGGCCGAAACCCTGGGGATACCGTCTTTGTCAATCCTACTCAGCCACTCAGACTCAGATCAGGTAAGTCCCCATCAATCACCTGACTCAGCCACATGCACACTACACGTATATTCTCTTCGCCTCATAAAAAAAATAACTTCCAACTTTAAATCTAAATCTATGTTATGTCCAAATTCAAATTCAGAAGTTAGTTTTTTATGGAACGGAAGAAATACAAAGCACATCCTTTCTCTGCAAATCCCGGTGGTGGTCAGTACATATCATTTGGATACGGTAATACAATATTATATACAAATGTCCACCAAAAAATCAACGGTGTACGTGGGATGCACAGTTCCACTTCCACCCGCACAGGCAGCATGCAAGAAATACTAATAAATTAATAATGCAAGAAGTACTAAATTAATAGTACTAACCACACCCTTCTCTTTAATTGTGTCCCAGTTTCGCCTACCTTTTGCCTTGGTAGCTCATTGTGGCCACTCCCAATGCTAATCCACTTTTTTTTCTTTCCCCTTTTACGTTTTCACCAGTATACCCAACACACACCTCAAAAAATGATCATGCCTTTCTGTTATTGTGTCCCTGGATCAAGTATTCGAGAGACGCGCGCGTCTGTGCTTGATCAGCACGCATAAATCAGGCTTTAATTAGCATCAGTTTGCATGCCAACATTCCTTAGGCCGTATTCTATACTACACTGTTCTAACTTATACTCACTCGTTTTTCACGTTTCCCAAACTGCTAAACTGTATGTATTTTATAAAAAAAAATTTAAAAAAATTGCTTTAACAAACATATTAATCTATTTAAAAAGTTTGTTTACATAATACTTAATTAATCATACGTTAACCCGTCGTTCCGTTTTACATCATTGGTCTGAAAAAGTTTCCAACCCCCACAAACAAACACAACCTAATTAGAAAAACACACGCTTGCATGCATAGGAGTAGCATGTATGTACTCCTAAAAACACACTCTACTATCTCTATTTCAAAATATAACAACTTTTGACTACAAATATGAATATACGGTTATATAGATTCATAGCTATAAATACTTATATTTTGGGATGAGTGAAACACATGCATAATCTAGCAGCTAGATGACTAGATCTTGTTCCATCACATGCTCTTAAATGGACGTTCATTATTATATTTTTTGTGATTTATGAAGGCCTTCACGCCCAAATCAGCAGAGGGCTGTGCACCACCATGGTTTTTGCGTGCATATCGTGTCTAAAATACTCTATTTGTTTTATATTATAAAACATTTTGGTCTTTTAATTTTTTGTCTATATTCACTAATTAAAAATCATATAAATTTAGATATTTCGTATGAATTTATTCACGAATCTATTTAAAATCCAAAACATTTTATAAATATAAAACGGAAAAAGTATGAATGAAAATTGTCTGAGAAAGATCGTGTTAGGTGTGTGTCAACTTTAGAATACATTTAGAGTCCACAATGAAAAGAAGAGGCAGATAGAAGCATGCAGTAGCAACTGGGCAGCCTGCAGGCATGTAATTCGGTCGTTCTTGACTTTAGTCAAGGGATTGGGACATGCATACGACCAGACCGAAGCCGTCTCTCTTGCATAGCTGAATCAGAGGATCCACTTTCCAACATCTTGCGTGTATTAAGAAGTAACAAGGCACGTGAAAGTTAGCTAACCTGCTCGTAAATTGGATCGTAATTGATATATGAATCACTGTTCATCCACACCCTACCTTTATTTTAAAATATATAACGTCATTGATTTTTTACGTAAGGCTTGATCATTCATCTTATTCAAATATATATATATCATTTATTTTATTATGATTTGTTTTATCATCAAATAAACTATAGTCTTGACTTATATTTTTACATATTTATATTAAATATTTGAATAAGACGAATGATCAAACATTCTAAAATCAACGGCGTCATATATTTTGAAAAAAAGGTAATCTAATTTTATCAGAACTAAGGCCTAACTAAGCTTCTTTTTGCTGGATTTTTTATATTTTGCTGTTTTTGAAAAACATATTTTGTACATAGACCCTTGAAAAAAAATTATTCTAGAAATAGTTCTTTTTAGCATGCCAGAGTGGCTGACGCATGGTCCTACTGGACGAAGCCAAGAATCCTGGCACCGCCACCGTGCCAACGTGGCACCATGAGGTGGACAACGTTGACGTAGCATGAGAATGGCGCCAATATTGATGGCGCCGCACAAACCCCCACGACACCAACACTGCTGGCGCCCTCCCTCCTGGGGCCTGGCGCACTTAGCTGCGTAGGACCCAGCTCCCTCCACCTCCTCACCCATTCGGCCCCCTCATCCATTGCTGAGCCCGAGCAGCTATTGCTCCCTTTTTCTCCTCTCTCACCCCTCCTCTCCAAATTCATTCGATTAGGAGCCGTTTGTCGTGGGATTTCTTAGAGAAATCGAACTCCATTACCTCCTATTTTTCCGTTTTAATCGGTGAAATTTGTAGATCGGAGAATAACCTTAGAACTTTTTTTTGCCAAAAATATTGATTTTGACTGTTGAAATTGCAGATTTGATCATTGTAGTGTTACATGTGTGCAATGTTTTCGTTGGTGTTATGATTTTTTTTAGTTTATATGTGGTAACGATGATTTTTAGTTTGGACTTGAATGGATGGTTGTATGAAAAAATTGTTGTAGATTCAATTTGTAGCTATGTATTATATGGAGGAGAGACAAATTTGGTCGCATGCTAGAAATGTATTGAAGCTAACTATGAATTTATAAATTTAAAATTTTCAAGAAAGATGACATTTAATATATTAACTTTAATAATATAGGTGGGGTTTTAGTGCTTAGTAAATTAATTACGTTATAAGGTAATGGTCGATAAAATTTCACCATAATTTACTTGGCGGGAGACGATCTTGATTTTGTAGAACGTTCAGAGAGGATCAAACGGGTTATTGCCCTAGGCAGCTACTGCCACCGGACACTAACCGTCTTATGTGTTAGTACGATGACGATTACCATTTTGCAATCAGCGATGACCACAAGACATACCATCAGAGGTACAGAATGTGTCGCAATTATGCGTAAGCCTAAGTCGGAGCCTAAGGCAAAGGGAAAGAAAGGAAAGGTGGCGAAGTCAGTGGAGATAAGTTGTTGTACTTTTGAGCTTGCGGTACTAAATGCACTGAAATTTGTAATGAAGATAATTTAAATCGTGAAATGTGTAGGTATTGAAGATACCGCCTTCTCTGTGTGACTTTGTGGAATGGATTGACACGAAGATTGATCCTCACGATGCGGAGATGCTTTCTAACATGCAACCAAATTTTTTTCTTCTCCATATAATACATAGCTACAAATTTAACCTACCAATTTTTCCATACAGCTATCCATTCAAATCCCAACTAAAAATCATCATTACTACATATATACTCAAAAAAAATCATAGCACCAATGAGCACATTGCACACATATAACACTACAATCATTAAATCTCCAATTTCACTGGTCAAAATCAAGTTTTTTTTGGCAAACAAACGATTCTAGGGTTACCCTCCGATCTACAAATTTCACCGATTAAAACGGAAAAAAAGAAAAGGGAGTGGAGTATACCTTGCTCTTCGATTTCCTCAAGAAATCCTACGAAAAATGGCTCCAAATCGAGTGGATTTGAGGAGAAGAGGTGAGAGAGGAGAGAGAGGAGGAACTCCTGCTCTAACTCGAGCTAGGAGGAGGAACCGAATGGGTGGGGAGAAGAGGGGGTGGGGCCCGCATGGTTAAGTGTCGTCACCCTCCCGGGGGGAGTGCGCCAGCACCTTTGGCACTGTGGTTGGAAGGGTGGCGCCAATAGTGATGGTATCGTCCTTCTGCCACGTCAGCGTCGTCCGCCTCGTGGTGCCACGTTGGCACGGTAGCGGCGCTTGGATTCCTGGGGCCGTTTAGTAGGACCATGGCGCCAGCCACTCTGGCGTCCAAAAAAGGATCGTTCCCAGAATAAGTTTTTCAGAGGTCTATTTATAAAATAAATTTTCAAAAAGGATCAAAATATAAAAAATCCAGCTTCTTTTTGTTCTGATTCGACCAAAGTAAAACAATTTCTCCCTGCAGATCAGTGATAGTCTTCATCCAGCTTTAGCCTTTTTGCCACTGCCAACTGACCAGCTCACCGCCCTCTCTATTATCCGTGACTTTTGTTAGAAAAATATATAGTGCACAAAGCATATATATTGCAAACCTATAAGCTATCGTGTGATTAAAAATTGAATGTTTGAGATTTGTTCATGTCATCATCAGTAAAAATTTTACACTCGGTAAAACTTTACTCATCGTTAAATCTAAAAGCAAAAGTTTTATTAATAATGATGCCGAAAAACTTTATACATCTATTTTTTGGTAGTTTTCATATTTGCACAATTACACTGCATATATTCCTTTCCCCCCTCGCCTTTGTTTTCATTCACTGCCGTGCGGGCGTACCTCTCCTGTTTGGTAATTTCTTTCTTTTCGTTTGCTATTGTTTTCTCAAGGTATATAGGGATTTTATGTGGGCTTAATATTTTGGGAGAATTACATTTGTGTCTCAACTTTTAATTTTAATTGTGATTTTCCCTTACTTTTTAGGGTTGTGAATTTACCCTTGCCTTGTTTCAAATGAATGGATGGCAGTTATGTGGGTCCCGTAATATTGGATTAAAAATACAAATGAAAATGGAAAAATGATTTGCAGAATATGATATTACCGTTCTATCCCTAGAGTAAAGAGAGCCATATATATCCTCGAATTTTTTTATTTTTAGAATTTTTTTTAATATTTACAGAAATATTATAGCGGCGAAAAAATTTGCACAAATAGACCCTGCCGCCCTCCACTAGGGCGGCAAGCTGACGTGGCACACGCGCGCGGGACGGACATTTAGTGGAGCTGGGAATTTTGCACGCGGCCCCCTTGCCGCCCCCTGCCATGGCGGCAGGCCCCATCGCCTATAAAAGGTTTGCCGCCCTACACTTGTCCCTCATTTTTCCCCTCACCTCTCCACATTAAAAAAAAGGAGAAGGGGAGGAGAAGAAAAGAAGAGGCGAAGCCCTGCCGGTTTGAAATTCCGATTTCAGGTAATATTCGTAGATCATATACGTGACTAAATGTATGATGTTAACTAGGGCTTTACTTGTATTTTTGTAGAATTTTGATTGAATAAATGCACTATATAAACTAGGGTTTTAGCTGTGGTATTGTAGAACTTTGTATTGCTAGATATAGGTAACTTAGTAGATCTATAGTATTTATATTTATTAGGTTTGTAGTTTTAAATGTTGTTGAGTAGCATTACAATAGCATATATAAAAATTGAGGTAAGTTGTAAACAAGATATTACGCTGTAGTCGTTTATTACGTAAAATAATGACCTAGTAATTTATTTTACAGATATGTCAAGTAAATTTATATTTCAACTATACCATAGTCAAGGAAACGTCCGTTACGGGTCGACTGGGGTAGATCTGTCAGAATTTATTGTAACAACAAGGGGAATTGATAGACCAGTTGAGAAGAGTGTACCTTCTATAAAAAGATGGTTGATGCGGGGCTTGAGAGTTGATCCACAGACAAGTGACACTACAATCTATGTTGTAGTAAGTAGGGCAACAGAAGGTTTTTATTGGGAACTAATGCCAGTTCAAAACTTTGGGATGTGGAAATGGTATGTGGAGAATGCATTGCAACGCGGGTGGCCTCTAGCTATGCTTCCATATGTTCATCCGAAGGACCCAAGTGTGCAGATGAACATGGATGATGGCGAGGGGCTAAGTACTGAAGTGAATGAGACTGGAGTGGATCAGGTCAACGCACCAAAGGAAGATGGCGTAGTAGCTCCAGTAGGCATGCAACCTAGTGGAGTGGCTGACGAGGGGGAGACTGTCGGTGCCATTGTGGACGAAATGGAAAGAGATGATTGTGACAACGAGCGTGTAGAGGAAGATGATTCGTCAGATGATGACGAGAATAATATTAATCCAGCCGAATAGGCTAGTGATGATTTTTCTGGTCTGGTCGTCTCTAAAGGGGAAAATGTGATAAGGGAGTACAAAGAGAATGAGGTTATTCAGGGAGCGAGGTATGGTAATGGAGAAGACATGAAGAAGGCGGTGAAGCATTTTGTAGTGTCACTTCATAGAGAGTTTTGGGTTGCCAAGTCTAACCGGACACAATATAAAGTTAGGTGTGTTAAGGAAAAAGATGGGTGTCCCTGGAGAGTGCACGCTTATAAGGGGAAATGGAAGGATTACTGGACAGTGTCAGTCATTACGAAGCATACTTGTTATCTACATGGTGTTCAGAAATACCACAAGAATATTACGTGTGCATTTGTTGCATCTGAGATGTATGCGCACGTCGTGGACAATCTGGCATATGAACCAAAGTCAATAATCCGACATATCGAAGAGAAATTCAAGTATACTATTAGCTATGCCAAGGCGTGGAGGGCCAAATAGAAAATAATAGAGATGAGATTTGGAACTTATGAAGCCTCGTATGACAATTTGCCACGTCTGCTATCTGTTATCCAACAAAGAAACCCTGGGACCTCTTGTGCACTCAAGACATTCCCCTCAATTGAACATCCTGGCAAGACTGTGCTGCAAAGAGCGTTCTTAGCTCTACATGCATGCAAGATGTCATTCATGCACTGTCGTCCAGTTGTTTGCATTGATGGGACATTCTTGACCGGGAAGTATCGGGGCCAAATATTAACAACAATTGGGGTAGATGGAAACAATCAGGTATTACCCTTGGCATTTGCTTTTGTTGAGAGTGAGAACATCGACAGCTGGTACTGGTTCCTCCATCTGGTTAAAAAAGAAGTTGTTGGTATGAGGCCCAATGTGCGCATAATACATGACAGGCACGCCGGTATGCTTCGAGCGATAGAAGAGTTAAAATTTGAGAGTATGGAAAGAGGATACCCTGGCGAGTGGGAAGATGTACAGAGTAGGTGGTGCATGCGTCATATGAGAGCTAATTTCTTCAAGCAATTCAAGAACAAGGAGCTGATGAACATGTTCAAGAGGCTATGCAATCAGAACCAGGAGAAAAAATTCAATGAGCTTTGGAAGAGGTTAGACGAGTTGACAGGCAAATGCAGTGATCAGCGTGCAGCGAGACCAGTGCCCATCGTTCCTGACCCTCCTCAAGCACTCGAAGCTCTCCCAACAGATAGTGTAACATTGGTTAGAAGAACTGGGGAGCAAATTCAGAAATTTTCTCAGTGGATTGAGAATGAGCCAAAAGAGAAATGGGCGAAGACTTATGTAACGTCCCGCCTCCACGAGGCCGGGCCTGCTTATATCTAGCAGCTTAATTAGGACATAGACTGCCCTCACAAACCAACACCAGTCTTTTCTGCGCACTTTGTCCTCACTCGTGCGCACCCGGGAAAGACTTCCTGGTCAGTCACCCATCCCTAGATTTCTCCAAGCCAAGCACGCTTAACTTTAGAGTTCTTTGGAGATGGGCTTCCGAAAAAGAAGTTGCAACTTGTTGGCATGAGTATCCTATCAATCCTATTATGCCTTGGGCCGGGGTGTTACAACTTATGACACAGGTGGTGCTAAATATGGTATAATGACAACAAATTTGACGGAAGTTTACAACTGGGTGATGTGCGGTGTCCGTGGACTCCCACTAGTTGGTATAGTGGAGTTCATTTTACATGGGACATGTAGGTATTTTAGGGAGCGGTTCTAAGCAGTCTTCCCTCTATGCCGAACAACAACATTTTATTTGGAACCTTCATGGAGAAAAAGCTAGCAGAGTGGCGTACAAAGGCCATAAAACATCGAGCTCTAGTGCAAGGTACCCAACAGCACAGGTTTGAGGTACTCTGCCAAGATAAGGCAGGCAAGGGTATCTACCGCAAGAGAGTAAAGCAGGAGTGTGTTCTCAAAGCCGACGGCACATGTCATTGCTCCTGTAGAAAGCCGACGCTGCTCCACAGGCCATGCACCCATGTCATTGCCGCGGCATCGGAGTGTGGCATCCAAGATAGAGTATATGTGTCACAATACTTCTCTAAGCAAGCAATATGTCACACATGAAGTGGTGAGATTTTTGGCTTCAGTGTAGCTGGGGAGTTCACAAAGATTAACGATTCGATAATATATATTCCTGACCCAACGAAACTCCGAGACAAGGCTGGGAGGAGGAAGACTCATCGCATCCGCAATGATATAGACGAGTCGGAGGCAGGCAGGGTGAAGCGGTGCAGCAAATGCGATGAACGTGGCCACACCTACAAGTATTGTCCTAAATACAAGGAAAAACCAAGTGCGGCGGAGACAGGACTATCAGGATCAGCAGCAGATGGAGCTCGCCCTGCGGGTGAAGGCACTACTTCAAGTCGACCTCGTCCTAGACGTCCTCGTGGAACGTCCGATTACGTGGTGTAGTTCGTGTGTTCTATGTTGGCAAAAGGATTTGTTTGTAATTTCGTTCGAACTTATCGATGTGTTCGCATTGTGTTGTGTTGCAAACCACTTGTTAGACTTCCGCATGTAATGTCTTTATATTTCGTGGCTTGTAATGTTGTTGTCTGTTTTTCATTCTCGTTATGTGCCTCTTTCTTATGAAAGTTATCTTATAAATAACCTACACTCTTCGATGTTTCTATAAGTATACATCCGCATACGTCCACTCTTACTTTCAACGGCAATCAGGCCGACCCATCGTGCCCCATGATGTAGACATGTAAAGGTTATCACTGCGATTTTGGTGCCTACATAAGTCCCCATAACGAGCGATGCAACACAAAATTTCTTCATCTGTGTACTCAACAAGCGCTAGCACAACCCTTCATCGCACCAGCTTTCGGCAATGGCTAGACGCCGGGGCGTTGAGGATCCCAACTAGCGTAGCGATCCTTGTGCATATCTATTCCCACCTTGGTGCCAGCGGCCTCTCTGCCTTTGCAATGTCCGATGCCAACTAATGGCTTCGATGAATCCAGACATTCGAGGAAGGCGTTTTTTTAGGTGCCCTAATTATGACCGTGAGGTATTTCATTCTCTGTATATGCTTATTCAGTTTGCATGAGCGATTGTTTATTCTTCTTCCAAATCTATTCGTCAGGCCCGCACTACGGCTTGTGGATACATCGAGTGGGTCGATACAGAAAATCCCGTTCTCAAACTAACCACTTGTTTACAAGAAGGACGTGGTATTTCTCATCAGAAAGTACTGAGCAATACTTGTAGAGAAAAGCAGCTTACGAACGACAACATCGTGAACAATAGTGCGACTGGTGGGTGCTAACGAGGGCACTCCCTCCATGGGAAGCCCATCCAAAATGCAGATGCGGTGATCGTTGTCAGGTTCTCCGTTTCATAAAGCCAACTACTTTGAGTCAGAGGTTCTTTGTTTGCCCAAATATTCTAGATGACGATTTCATGGTGAAAATATTTTGATTATCATGAATCCTTATTTTATCACAACATTCACTAACTTTGTTCGCTTCACGTCTATTCGTTTCTCCCAGGAACCGTCAAGAAGATGTCAATACAAACAATGGATAGACACCGAAAAGGTTCTAAGTGATCCAACTTTTCGTGTGGTGCAGCTTGAATTGCCAGAGCAATACAGGTTTACTAAAACGCAGTTTGAGAGAGGAGAGGGATCCTCACATAGGGGTTAAGGTTTATCGGACAACTTACCTTAGTCAAATATGTAATGTCATGTTTCGTTATCCCATTACTACATCGTCGTCGTGTTCAACTCTTGCACTACCTTCCTTCTAGTTCGAATCTAATCTTATCTATGTAACCGCAATGGAACCAGATGTATCATGTTCAAATTATACTACAACTTCTCCTTGTTTCAGTGCATATAATGTTTCTGCGACCTAAACTACGATAGGACAATATCAAGTTCGTACACTAATACCACAAATAAATTACAACATCAACTCTTACTTAAAATATGAAATTACAAAACTACCGACTTCAATAGAATTTTTACAATATTATCAACAAAAAAATTTTTAAGTGTACTTTACCTTTGTATTGTATATTTTCATTTCTTTGGGTCATTAGGAAAACCGCTCTATTAAGAGGGATGATGCATTAACATATGAGGAGTGATGAATGTGCTCAAAATCAATTCTAAAAAAAATATTTCTCCTCAGTTTTTGTGTTTTGAAAATTTTTTGGAGTTGTCCGAAAACGATTTTCGGAATTTTCGAAAATAGACAGAACCAATTTTGGCTTCTGAAAATTTTCGGAGCTAACCGAAAGTGATTTTTGAAATTTCAAAAAATAACCGAGAAGCAAAATAAGGTTCTGTAAATTTTTGGACTTGTCCGAAACTACTTTTCGGAACTTTCGAAAATGGCAGTGAAGACAATAAGTTTCTATAAATTTCCGGAGTTGTCCGAAATCATCTTTCGGAATTTCCGAAAATTATGTGCGAACCAAAAATTGCTTCTGGAAATTTTCGGTGGCTGTAGGGTGGGACCTTGCCGCAGAGCGTGGCAAGGGGCTACACGCAAAATAGCCACATTACCAAGGGACCTAGACGCAAAATGCGCACCCGGCGCCGTGTGCCACGTCAGCTTGTAGCCCAAGTGGAGGGCGACAGGGTCTATTTCTGCAAATATTTTCGTCGCTATAATATTTCTGTAAATATTTAAAAAAATCTTAAAATAAAAAAAATTCATATATCCTCTACTATGTGACTGTGTCGGTCTCTTCTCTCATGGGCCTCGATACAATTCCTGACCTCTGAGGAGAAACATCAGGCAGTGGCGGCTCCGGCGAGACTGGTGCAGCGAGCAAGCAAGCGGCGACGGCCGCGATGGCTCCTCGACACGAGTAGGCGGCAGCTGGTCCTGACTCTTGCGATGGCTCCTCGACACGAGTAGATGGCTCCGCGTGGCTGAGGCAGGAGACGACGGTGGAATCTCCACCGCAAGGCCAGAAGGAAGGGGAGTAGGCGACGCGCAAGAAGGTAGGGGAGGTGTGGCGTGGCGAGCTAAGGAGGTCACGGAGGAGGAGGAGGACCTGGTCGAGCACGTTGAGGAGCTCATCGCTGCGCGTGTGGCGAGCTCTGGAGGAGGGCCTCGCGTCACGTACTGGAGCGGCAGACCAGTATGAGCGTTCCATACTACCTCGTGACTTTTTTTTGTATGGTTTGTGATAGTTGAGGGACAAAAATTTCAATATTACGGATTGAGGATCTCAGACAAACTCGGACAAACTTAAGGTAAAGTTAAGTAACGTCGCGTGAACTTATTCCTTTCACCGCGTGGTCGTCAGCAGCAGGCCGGCCCGTCGTTTGAGTTTCTTCTGCCGCTGGTCTGCTGCTGCCTTTGTGATTGTGTAGATTCGCACAATAAATGTTGTTGAAACTGGTGAAATGAAAGGGCCAAGGAATGCAGAATTGTAATTTCGAGGCCAGGATCTTATGAAGCCTAATACTGTGCTGCACTTGCTTTAATCTCTGCTGGACTGCAACTGCAATCCAGACAGTTGTTTCAATTTCCCAGATGAACAACTTGCAATTGACCAACAATTCAACCAACCCTGTGCTGATGACTGAATAGTAAAATGCAGTCGTTTAGTGCACAACAAGTTGTAAGAAACTTACAGCCGTTCAGAGCTTAGATTTGAATTATATCCAAAATTTAGTCCAAAACAGGGCATAAATATATGTGGTGTAGAAAAGTAGGGCCAAATATGTAATAACAAGAAAGGATAGGCATGTCATTTTATCACTCATTTAACACCATCAAATTGACCGTCCAAAGCAGGGGCAACATGTGGCTTCATTTTAAAAAAAACAGGGATAGAATCACAAACATTAAATATTAGAAGCAAAATCACAATTGGATCTGAAAATAGGGGCATGAACAAAATAACCCCTACTAATATTTTTCATGCTAAATGTGAAGCGGGCCGCAAGCCCGCAACAATCCAAGCGAACTTGGTCGAGAAATCTGAGGATGAGTGGAATAGCTAATGATAGTCGAGCGAGGTACAAGCCCATCATACGACGCACAGCTCAGAAGATAAAGGATATTTTCTTGTTTCTCAGTTCTCACCTTCAGTGATACATGCAAGAAAGATGGACTAGAAAATCTTGTTGAACAAATCTGTCATCCACGAAGCAAACATAGAGTATTAAAATATAAACTTCACCTTCCTATTACTCACTACTCTCTTTGTCCCAAAACTAGTTCATCTTTTTCTCCACTCATTTGTCCCACAAATATTTTATTTTTTAAAACAATTAATACGCTGGGATTGGATAAAGTTAAATGCATGATAAAGTTGGGGACAAATTAGCCGTTTCTTTTATTTTTCTCTTGTAGAGGGTAATGTAACTTTAGATTTTTATTATGGGGGGGTTTTGACTTCTAACTTTTTATTTAGCAGAGCACAAATCAGCCCAAGTACCCAACTGTTTGGATTAAACCTCCTAAAAAGGCCTGAATTACTCCAGAAATCTGGCCCAGCAGGTGGGACTCTTCCCGGGCTTAATTTGAGGCTATAGGGGCCTCTTTGGATCACTCCCCTACCAATTATTTGGTAGTGCCAAAATATAGTCAAGTTTTGACACTATCAAATAAATTTGGTAGGGTAAATATATATCGGTCATGTTTGAACCTGCTCTGATCGAACTGGCTATTGTGACCAAATCGAAAAAAACTCAACAGAACAGAAGGATCACTCAAATCCCTTCCCCCCTCCAAAAAAAAAACTGTGTGCAAGAATCACAAGAATCAGCTTAGAAACTTAGGAACGCCTTAGGGTGTGTTCGTTAGGTTGGGTTGGGAAGAGATTTTCTCCGCACGAAAAACGAAACGACTCATTAGCATATGATTAATTAAGTATTTACTAATTTTTTTGACAAATGGATTAATATAATTTTTTAAAGTAATTTTCGTATAGAAACTTTTTGCAAAAAACACACCGTTTAGTAGTTTGAAAAACATACGCGTGAAAAAAAAGAATGGTAAGTTGAAAAGATGAGGTGAAGAACTCAGCCTAAATAGGCAACATGTCGATAGCCACTACGTAGTACTTACACGGTATATATACCAGACTTAACAGAGCAAGCCATGAAAGGTAAAATGAGATCGAGTAACAATAAAGGAAAAAAAAAAGACAGTACACACAACTAAAAGATAAACTTGATTAAACCAACACACGCTGATGGGATATAACGATAACTATGCTGCGATTGGGATCGTGATGACTTAACTAGTTCCATGGCGCGAAGAAATACTTGAAGAGGGAGCTGGCCAAGGCGACGCCGACCACTACTGCTGGCGCGAACCTGCTCGCCACAGGCAACAGCGCGAGGAAGGAGACGCCGACGATCCAGACGAGGAAGCCGATGAAGACGTGGGTGGCGTTGGCGGTGGGGTTTCCCACGGTGTTGGAGACGACGGCCAGTGCGCCCCACAGCATGAGCGCGCGGGCGGCGTCGAGGAAGAGGTGCCGGGGACGACGACGGTCGCGTGGCGCGGGGACGACGACGATCTCCGCCTCGTGGTGTTGCTGCTCCTGCAGGTAATAATCAGCCATCTCTAGCTCCTCGCCAATTCGATCTATATAGGTGCTGTCTGCAGCTGCGTCCTCTGTCTGCACAAGAACGCCGTTCCATTTATAGTTGGGGTGGAAAGCGATAGCTTAAGAAATTCTGGTAGGTTTCTTACACGACGGATCCGTCCTCAGGACTGTGTGTTTTGGGGGCTGAATGATGATTCAACAGTCGGGGTTGCTATCCTGTCCTTCTCATGGTGCGTCGACTGGATAAACCGCGCACCCCTGACGACACTGTGCAAAGTACGTGCTAGTAGCGTTAATGAAAGTGATTAGTATTATTTTTTAAAAAAATACATAAATAATTTAGTTAAATTTTTTTTAAAAATAGTTTAAATATTTTAAAATTTGGGTTGAAAGCTTTAAATTTTGATATGAAAATTTTTAATTTTAAACTTTGAGTTGAATGTTAAAAATTTAAGTTCAAAGTTCTAAATTTGTAGTTGAAATATTTTAAAATTTAAGTTAGAATATTTTAAAATTTTGAGTTGCAAGTTTTCAAATTTGACTTGAAAAGTTTTTAAATTTTTGGCTGAAAGTTTACTTCAATTTTTTTAATTTATTTTTTCAAAAACACACAATATATAAAAATAAAAAAAAATTGAAGTGAGAAAAAATTGTAGCTTGTCTGGAGCGGGGAAAAAATAACAAGTGTGCATGAGAAAAAAACCTAGCGTGCTATGATACGAGGAAAACAAGAAGACGTGCGAGCGTGGGCCGACATGGGCTCAGCGTGCACTAGGCAGTTTATAAAACCATGTATTTATTGCGGTTATCATGTGCGGTAACCTTCTTAGTTTTTGAAATTATGGTATACCTCACGGTAACCGCACGGTTTTTATGATAACCGCGTGGTCTATTCCGAATCTCTCTCTTTGTGATTGCCCTCGATTGTCGATCGAACGGCGCACCCGCACGCCGCACAGTAGGCAATCTGCCAATCCCCTTGATGCTCATTGTTTGCAAAAAAGAATAAGCCAAAACCAAATTTTAAATTTTAAAATTTTATTTGGTGCCACAAAAGTGCCCCAATTGACAGAGAAATTTGATCAGTGCGCAGAGTATTCATACACAATAGCACTTTTTTCTATTAAGATTAAAGAATTGAAAATACAGTCCCTATTTGACACGAGAGAGAGGAGAGAGAAAAGGGAAAGGGAGAGACAAAGATATGAGATAGAGAAGAGAGAGAAAGGGATGAGGAGAGAGAAACAAAGAAGAGAATACTCAGGGGAGAGAAAGGGATGGAGGAGATAGAAGAAAAGGGGTTAATAGGAGAAGAGAGAGAATGGGGGAGAGAATAGAACGGATAGAGAGATACAAAGAAGAGAGAGAAAGGAGGGGAGAGATACAAAGAAGAGAGAGAAAACGCATGAACCAGAGAAGCAGAACAACTCAACAAATTAACGAGTAGTACTAGTATACCACTATACCAGGAATGAGGAATGCGCAGACTGATGCTCGTAGCTTCTAGTTGCCGCCTATGAGGTGATCCTGCAGTGCCCTGGCAATGGCCATGGCGACCCTGGTGGCTCGCGGGAACTGGTCGGCGACGAGGGCAAGAAGCGCGAGCCAAATGCTGAGGAGGAAGAGCAGGAACGCGACGAGGACGTAGGACGGATCGTCGCTGACGGCGGAGGGGCTACCGGCGGTGTGGACGACGATGATGGCCCCGGCGGTGGAGACGAGGAAGACGCCAGAGTTGACGATCAGCTGGCGAGCGGCGGGCCCGCGGTTTGCAGGGGCGATGTTGTGACGGTGAACGCCTGCAACGGGCATGTGCGGATGGGCGGCCGCCGGATTCGCCATCGCGCGATCACTGCGTAATCCTGGAAGCTGGAAGCACTAGCTGCTCTGTGCAGGTTATATTAGGGTGGAGACAAGTGAGGGAAAATGCAGAGGCTTTGTGAGTAGAATCTGAGTGCTTCAAAGACACGGAAATGCATGGGAAGGTCACAACTTCAAGTGTCACTACTCTTCAGCTTCGGAAGGAATCTCTTGAGACGACGTGCAATTGCGCAGTGCAAGGAATCAACGGGACAGTCCAAAACTTATTTCCCCACCAAATTATGCACCACGCAAGTTTTTTAGATTTGACATCGTTGGCACTAGTTTGTCGTGGTGTCATTTCAGTTTATGAATGAAGATATATGTTAAATTCTTTTTTTAAAATAAAAAAATGGGATGCTAAGAAGAAACTTAGCATCAGTTATTAAGAGAGAAGAAATGGTGAGAAAACCCAGCATTGAGGGGTACTGGAAAGTGGGCCAATGAAAGCACCTGATAGCTTCCTACCACCGGGCTGCAACATCGTTCTCAAGATCTATACTGAATTCATATAACAACGGTACATATTTATCATATTTTTCTTAAATGCGTTGTTTTGAGTAGTCGTGTACTTTTACTCTTTGTAATTGTGAGTGAGCAGTCGCAAATATAACTTGATTTGTTCTCGTTGTCTTAGTTATCCTTTTCTTTATTTTTTTTCTGTGCATCCTTATAGGTGCAAGTGTCGGTGTAATTTTTTTTTATTGAAATCTTTCCATTGTCCTCCAAATTAGAAAAAAAATTGTATTACCCCTTAAAACTATTGCGACAATACTAATTACTCCCCTGAACCACAAATGCAGACATCCTTCACCCTCAATTTTTCATACCAGATAAATTATCCCCCTCCCCTCAATTGACTCTAGAGCGGTTTTGATCCTACGTGACGCACACGTGGCAGTCTAGTCAGCATAAAAAAATTTAAAAGTGGCGAAGCTCATATGTCATATCTTTCCCTATCCTTTGTTGACCACATATGACATGTTGGCCCCGCTGTTTTTTTAATTTTTTTAATACTGACTGGACTGCGACGTATGTGTCACGTAGGACCAAAACCGCTCTAGAACAATAAGTTTTGGGTAATTCGTTCGATATGAAAAATTGAGAGTGAAGAATGCCAAAAAAGTAATTCGTGCTGTCGTAATAATTTAGAGGGGTAATTTGGACTTTTTTTCTTAAAAAGTATGACTAGCGCAGCATGACAAATGAAAATTTTGTTATGCAGTAAAAATATTAGAGCGAAATCGTAACTGTATGATCTACACAGAAGTCAGCGATGGATACCTCCTGCAATTGCTGGTTGGAGGATGATTAGCTAGCGCTCTGTTTAAAGAGAAGGTCGGTCAATGGTGATTGACCATCAAATCGTTGTATGATTCGGCTATTCGGCAGTCGGCATCGATCCGTGCCGCAATGCTGGATTGGCAGGCACGGGAGGAAGTGAGGACGGATGCCGGTGACGATGGACCCAGAGCCGTTCTATTTATAAATTTTCTTCCTTGGTTAAATAATGGTGTGATGTGACGGTTTGGAAGACGATTTTCTTCTTCAGTCAAAAGCCAACTGCCAAAGCTTTGCTTCATACCCCCTTTGTTTATGGGACGGATGGAGTAAGCTACACTACTAATAAATAACTAATAAAACTTTGATTCATTAGCCAGTAGCCACACTAACTCTGTGTTCGTTAGTTACTCTTCTCGATTCATCTCTCTCGTTTTTCGCGCGCACGCTTTTCAAACTACTAAACGGTGTGTTTTTTGCAAAAGTTTTTATATGAAAGTTGCTTTAAAAAATCATGTTGATCTATTTTTGAAAAAAATTTAACAAATACTTAATTAATTATATGCTAATAAGTCACTCCGTTTTACGTGCTGAAGGGATTAACTCCCAACACTAACTTTCGAACTCAGCCTTAAAGTCTTGATTTGTTTTCAGTCATTAGCATGCTTCATTGTTTTTTTTCTCTTCAGTCATTAGCCACACAAATGAAGTATTGATTTGTTTTCAGTCATTAGCTAGCATGCTTCATGTTTTATTTTCTTCAGTCATTAGCCACACTAATAAAGCCTTGGTTTGTTTTCTTCAGTCATTAGCATTCTTCATGGTAAAGCCTTGACTATCATAAATATCCATCTAATTTTATTTTTCTTCAGCGCCAACACTTGAATCGCCTGGTCGTGCAATCAAACACTGTTCCGG
Organism: Oryza officinalis; assembly: GCA_008326285.1. Classification (NCBI taxonomy): domain Eukaryota; kingdom Viridiplantae; phylum Streptophyta; class Magnoliopsida; order Poales; family Poaceae; genus Oryza; species Oryza officinalis. The sequence continues at coordinate 44,627,826 of BDMV01000006.1, read as the reverse complement.
CCTAATTACGGCGGAGCTGGAGGAACCTAGGACGCCGTGTTTTTGTGTTCAGGGGACGACGGGGTTGATGGTGACTTTACATACGACCGATACAATTTTTTTAGTTATATATATAAATAATTTACATAGATTTCGAAGTTCATAATAACCTACTTTAGGTAAAGTGGTGAGCTAAAGAACTACAGAAAATACGGAAGAATTTACTATTATCATCCTCCCAAAATACACATGTCCAAATATCATTTTTCCAAATTTTTATTCTCATTTGTACAAGATGCACGTGCATGTGCATGTGCGTAGATATGAATTATAACCATTCCGACAAAGGAGAAAGAAACAACTGATCTTTATACGAAATCACATCGGGTACCCATCAGCTAGATTTGTCTATCTAAATAACCCCAATAATTGTTACTACACTATATGAAATTGCAGCATTACAGTAATGTCAATTTTAACCTAACTGAAAATAGTAATTACAAAGTTCAATTTTAAACTTTGAGTTGAATGTTTAAAATTTAAGTTCAAAGTTCTAAATTTGTAGTTGAAAGACTTTAAAATTTAAGTTAAAAGTTTTGAATTTCGATATAAAATTTTCAATTTTAAACTTTGAGTTGAAAGTTTTCAAATTCGACTTGAAAAGTTTTTGAATTTTTGGTTGAAAGTTTACTTGATTTTTTAAATTTATTTTTTAAAACACACACAATATATAAAAATAAAATAAATTTGAAGTGAGAAAAATTGTAGCTTGTCTGAAGTGGGAAAAAAATTAACCGAGTGTGCATGAGAAAAAACAGCAAGAAAAAAACTCTCGAGAAAAAAAACCTAACATGCTATGATACGAGGAAAAAAGGAGACGTGAGCGTGGGCCGACATGGGCCCAGCATGCGCCAGGCGGTTTACAAAAACGTGCGGTTATCACGTGCGATAACCTTCTTAGTTTCTGAAACCACTGTATACCTTGCGGTAACTGCACGGTTTCGTGGTAACCGCGCGGTTACTGTGATAACCACCAAACCGTAGAGTGACGATAACCTCACCCAAAACGGTTTGGTAAACCCTGCCGTCAGCTACGTATCTGGCGCATCCGCGCTAATAAGCTCTTTTGCCTTTTCATATACTCTGTTTTACCGTAGTGGCCGATCATCAAACTGGTGCAAAATCTGCCCCATTTCACTTGGTCTCGGATCAAGAAGAAAATGATAGCCTACTATAAAAGTCCAAAAGTAGCAGGGCTTACAGGCATCACACTAGTACCCTCTGTCTCAAAATATAATGGATTTTGGGTAGATTGGACATATCTCAGTACAACGAGTCTGGACAAATGTGTTCTATCCATCCAAAATCTTTTATATTTTAAGACGGAGGAAGTAGTATCGTAGTGATAGTACCATTCCGGATCTCTCTCTTTATGATTGCCCTCGATTGTCGATCGAACGGCGCACCCGCACATCGCACGGTAGGCAATCTGCCAATCCCCTTGATGCCCATTGGTTGAAACCAAATTTTAAATTTTAAAATTTTATTTGGTGCCATAGAAGTGCCCCAGTCAGCAGAGAAATTTGGTCAATATATTAAAGTGCGCAGAGTATTGATACACAATAGCACTTTTTTTCTATTAAGATTAACGAATTGAAAATACAGTCCCAATTTGACACGAGAGAGAGAGGAGAGAGAAAAGGAAAAGGGAGAGACAAAGATATGAGATAGAGAAAAGAGAGAAAGGGATGAGGAGAGAGAAACAAAGAAGAGAATACTCAGGGGAGAGAAAGGGATGGAGATACAAGAAAAAAAGGGGTTAATAGAAGAAGAGAGAGAATGTAAGAGAGAATAGAACCGATAGAGAGAGAAAGGAGGGGAGAGATACGAAGAAGAGAGAGAAAGGGAGGAGAGAGAGACCATGAATCAGAGAAGCAGAACAACTCAACAAATTAACGAGTAGTACTAGTATACCAGGAATGAGGAATGCGCAGACTGATGCTCGTAGCTTCTAGTTGCCGCCTATGAGGTGAGCCTGGTGGCTCGTGGGAACTGGTCGGCGACGAGGGCAAGAAGCGCGAGCCAAATGCTGAGGAGGAAGAGCAGGAACGCGACGAGGGCGTAGGATGGATCGTCGCTGACGGCGGAGGGGCTACCGGCGGTGTGGACGACGATGATGATTCAGAATGTAGTCACCAAAATCATCATATTCAAACAAAAAATGTCACCCCCTTTCCATACACACAATGAGGTTCTTGCCGCCCACATCATAAGGACAATTTAGCGCAAACATCTGAATTGCTGCAGCACCACAGTTAGTTTTGGATCTATGCATGTTGATCTCAAAGAAATATCTCTCTAAGCTAAAGACATCATCTGAGTACAAATTCGCAGCTGTCCCCTCATTGTAAGTATATCCTTCTGAATTTTCATTTTAGGTGCCAGTACTATTGTGGATAGTTTTTATCTCAAAGGTTAGAATGGCTCATTGCGGACAGTTCCTAATCAGGTAGTAAGCAGACATAAACCCAGCTCCTTAAACTGATATGTTGCCCTATCAGCATGACACAGCTATAAAACATTAACATTAGGCTTCTATGTAAGACATGATTGGAAATATGTACAAATTGGAAAAAGAATGTCTTATAACCTCTGTACGCCCATTTGGTTTAGCTGAATAACAAGCCATTTTACGAAGGGTTTAGGGTTAGTGTCTTATAAAATGACTGTACTCCCTCCATTTTATATTATAAGTCGTTTTGATTTTTTTTAGTCAAATATTTTTAGGTTTGATCAAATTTATAAAAAATATATCAACATCTAACACATGAAACTAAAACTAGTTTCATTAAATCTATCATTCAATATATTTTAATAGTATATTTGTTTTGTGTTAAAAATGTAACTATATTTTTTTATAGATGTAGTCAAACTTAATAATGTTTGATTAAAAAAAAATTAAATCGACTTATAATATAAAACGAAGGGAGTACCATTTTTGAATACCAAAGGTATAAGCAGAGGTATAATTATTGATATAGCATTTGTTACTAAAGCCCTGATAAGCATAATTCATGCATTAATCCCTGGTTCTGGAATGCCCCAACTGGAAATTCGTCTGGGATAACCAAGCCCCTCCAAAAATCAAATTCTTCACCTGGCTCTTAGCAAAGGAGCGTCTGCGGACCAAAAGAATCCTAGCGAAGAAGAACGTAGTTCAGAGTTCAGACTGCGGACTGTGGCCTCTCTACCTCCAAACAGAAAAAAAACTTTTGGCAACAAATGGCGAGTGCACCGGAGATCACAGTCATAAAGGACTTTTTTTATAAAGAAAATCGGCAAAGCCGTTAATTTTGTTAAATAGAGGAGTAAATACAGACTTGTCTCGGTGGTGAAGTTGGAGGACTTCTTTTTTCCCACGAAGCACCACCGAATCTTTTTCCTCTGTTTTTGTGGACTGTCGAATCACTGCCGTGATGTGACTGTCGAAAGAGAGATGCCTCACGCGGGTTCTCACCATATTATTTTATTATTTTTTTTCCTGGCCGCGCTGCTTTGTTTCGTGTTGCCGGGGAACTGTGGCCTGATAGATGACGACGACTTCTCCTTTTTCTGATTTCATTTCCACCGGTTAATGGTTCCTTTCTATGTAACTCATCCACCTTTAATTTGGAACTACAACCTGACCTTACTTTTTCACAACTTTTTACCTCGCCAGGATTTAGTGTATGATCCAATCAAAAGGAATTTAGTGTGTTACAAAGTTATTAGTGTAAACCTGATCTTCTCGGGTCATCCACCAGGCATCTTAATTAGGGGCTGTTTGGGAGAGCTCCTCTCCAGAAAAATGAGCTCCTCTCCAGAAAATCTTCTCCACGGTGAAGCTCCTGGAGCTAGCATCTGTTTGGGTAATGATACATATGGTCCAGCTCCAGATTTGGTAGGAGAAGTGAAAGGATTGTTTTGCCCATGGATCTTGTATGGATGTTGATTACTAATATATAGTGATGTTTAGTATTTCTCACAGCCATAACAATAATAAAAAATAAAAAATATTACAAAATAGACTTGTTGCAAGACTATGCAAGTAGCTATTTCAAGAATGGTACAAAATTAGCTCGAGTAGCTAATTTTTTTTATAATAAAAAATAAAAAAATTATAAAATAGACTTTTTTCAAGACGATGCAAGCACTTATTTCAATTCTGCTGCGAGAGGTAATGTTGCAGCAAAACGCCAAAACGGCCACGATCGAGCAACACAGTAGACTGGAGAGCGCACAGTCACAGTGCAAAGCAACACGCATGGCAATGCTGCTACTGTACTAGAGAATTGCACCTCCGAGTAGCTAATTTTTTTATCGTAATATTTATTTTACATCTTAATGGAACACATGCAAATCTGCCACAATTTTGAAACGAGTTGGGAGCAAAATCCGCACATAGCAAAATCCGCACAAGGTACCACATTTTAATCAAAGGTTCATAATTGAAGTCCAACAAAGATACATTATCATCTTATATCTTACAAATCTAGCGCCAAGAAATTGATAAAGCGGTGGCTAGTTCATCACGGAAGAGATCCATAGTTACTGCACTTCTTTCGGGAGTTGACTCATCAGATGTCGTTCGAGGAACTGCGTATTTGTTGTACCGTTCTGGTATTGTTGGAATAAAATTAGGGTCACGATCAAACCTAGCAAAATCAGGATCCTCACCTCCATGCTCACGAATGTAATTATGAAGGACCATAGCAGCCACAATAATCATTTTTTGCTTGTACATGGGGTAGCACGGCATCTTGTACAGAATTTGCCACTTCATTTTTAGTAATCCAAATGATCGCTCAATAACATTGCGGATGGAAGAGTGCACACGATTGAATTTTTCCATTGGAGTATTGGGTTCCATACCTTTGTGCCACTCTGGTAAATGGTATCTCTCACCCTTGTATGAAGCAAGATAACCGGGACGATTAGGATATCCTGCGTCAACAACATAGTATTTGCCTACAAAAGATAGCATAGTATGATTATTGATACATTTTAACACATGCACAGTTAGCACAAATAGCGAGCATAATACAAGTGCGGTACCTTGTGGAGGATGAGGGAAGAATTTTTCATCCACTCTTAATGCATTGTATAAAACACTTGTGTCATGCATAGCTCCCGGTTGACCCGTTGCAACATAAGTAAAACGCATGTCAAAGTCACAAACGGCAAGCACATTTTGAGTGGGAATTCCAGTTTTTCCAATATATCTAACTTGCTCATCAGGTGACAATGACACGCGGATATGAGTTCCATCAAGAGCACCAATACAATCTTTGAAATGGGGAAAAGCTCTTCTATTATCTCTTATCCTCTTATGAACAGAACGAAAATTGGGATCTTTTGGTCGAATGTAATCTTTTGCCATGGCCATCAAAGAATTTAAAACCTCATCAAATTTTCTACTAATGGTTTCACCAGAATATTTGAACCTATTTTGAGCTCTCCTATTGGACTCATTTCCACCACATGTAAACAGAAACATTGCAAGCATCTCATCAGTACTCATATGCAGGGATGGTTCGAGTCCATACCTTTGCACCAACAAATCATTTAGGTCCAAAAAAAGATCCGTGTTCATACGAAGCTGTGAATGACATTCACCAGGAGTCCGCAATGTCTCTAGCAACCATCCCATGCCACTAAGAATTGATGTCCTTGGTGGATTTTTGTGAAGGTACATATCAGCATAAACTTGAGCTATTTGGGCACCACCTAAAACAAGTTTCCAGAACTGGTCACCATCAGTAGAGTCCCCTGACTCACTGTCACTTTCACTTTCAGTCACCTGCAAGCCAACATTTGTTAGATCATAGCACTTGTTACAAATAGTATAAAAAATAAACTTAACATATATTATATCTGTAGACGCCATCACAACACTTGTTAAATTATACTAATTAACTTAACACAATCACAGAAAAAAAAACTTCATCCAAGTGACATCAATCTGTAGACACCATTTCTTTTCCCAGCCTTCATCCAAATCCATTCAATCAGACAAACAAGCATGAGTCTAACAGTACTATTATTACACCAAATCCATTACAAATATTTCAAATGGGAGAAATTATGAAATAACAAGAAAGCCTGCATAACAGCAAGTATGGATCATGCTCCATACTTGGCATTGTACTTTCTCCTAAGCCAATTAAACCTAAACTCTTTATTTGGTAGGGTCATAAACATGTCCCTTTGGTCCTTTTTGACAAATAACTCTGTAGCAATAAAATGCTCATCACTACCATAATCTGCCCCACAATCCAAAACTAGATCCATGATTTGTTGCACGGTTACTTCATTTGACTTTTTTGATGTGAAAGAGGAGGCTGACTCAGCAATCTTGGTGATTTGTTCTTGAATAACAAGTGTTGTCCCTATCTTTGGTTTCTTGCCTTTGTCAAGAACAGCCCGAGATCTTCTCTTTCCAATACTAATGGAAGGAGAAACCTCATGGCATTCCTGGGCCTCGTCATTCATTTTCTCCATGGGGGTCTCTTGGACCTCTTCATCATCAACTACAAGATTATCTTCCTGGACCTCCTCAGTCATGTGCTCAGGTATGATGGGGTTCTCACTCATAGGATTCCAATGATCGGATGCATCATTAATAATGTCAGAAAACATAATGTTAAGGTCATCTACATTCTGTAAAGGTTTCTTCCTAAACTTGCCGCATCCAGGAATATCCTATTCAATTTCAACCATGAAACAATGTGTTAGAAGCAAGCTAATTCTAGTTAATAATTAAGGGGCAGGTATAAAGCTAATTCACCTTTTTTGCCTTTCTCCACCACTCATCATCCATTATAATCACACCTCTTGAGTGATCCCATCCTGTTCCAGTTTGCTGCCTCATTAATTTTTGCCATGCCACAAAATCAGGCTTCATCTTATCCCACTTATTCCTAAGCTGTCGCTTACTCAACTCAATTCCAGTTATTTGGCGAAACAACTGGATCACTTCGTCATAGCCTACGGAGTTCAAATGGGTATTTGGCCTATTTCCTTTCACCACTTGTTGGGCAAACAATTGACAAACAATGGTAGTATGCTCATCAGTCCATTCCATTGAATCACCCTGTCCAGTCAAATTAGAGATTTTATAGTTTTCAAGATGCAAATAAATGGACGATTTTAGCTTTCTGAAATAAAAAATATATCACATAACAGAAGGTAATACTTCATCCACATGCTTATGGTTTTGACTACAACCCAAATTAGCTAGCTTCTTCATATCATACACGAAGCACATGAGGTTATACCATTGGATGTCATCCAAATATCAGACAAGTAATTACCTGGTTCGTTGCTCCAGTACGCGGGGGACGAGCTTGCTGCTGGGCAGCGCCGGTCGGCTGGGACCCGCGCCCCAGTGTGGCGCCGGCGGGTGAGCAGCCGCGCCCCAGGGCGGCTCCGGCAGCGGGAGGCGGGCGCAGGGCGGCTCCGGCAGCGGGAGGCGGGCAGCCGCGCCCCTGGCCGCGCCACTGGCCGGCAGCAGGAGGCGGGCAGCCGCGCCCCTGGCCGGCTGTGGGAGGAGGGAAGCCGCGCCCATGGCCATGCTCCAGTCCGGCGCCCATGGTCATCTCGGCGGCCGGGACTTCCTCCTCTAGGCCGGATCCATCTTGGACAGAGGCGGATCCGGCCATCTCGTCGGTGGCGGCGGCGCTAGGGTTGGCGGCGGCGGCGATGTGCCTGCGGACTCGGGCGGCGCTCTGGTGAAATCGTTTTTTTCACGAATAAGGAACGGGAACGGGGCGGTACTGTGGAATAGAAGCGAATCGTTTTTTTGTAACCAATGGCAATGGTGGGTATTTTTTTACCATCTCCATGAGGACATATGACTCCAGCTTTTGGTGGAGTACCCCTTGAGGAGCTCCAGAAAATTCCTGGAGATGGAGCTGCAATTCAAGAGCCGGAGCTACTCCACTACTCGTGTTTGGCAAAAAAAACTTGGAGATGAAGCTATTTTCTTGAAGAGGAGTCCTGCCAAACAGCCCCTTAGTAAGACTTTGTAACACTAGCTTCTCTATTACTAATATCCATCTTCGGTTCACAGGGGACCAAACATATTTCCACCTGCTGTTTGTACATCGCTTCTCCTTCTTCTACACTTGCTTGACGAAGGGACCAGAAAAACAGGACACTAAAGTCCACGTATCATAATTCGAATTGTCATGTATCATAATTCGAATTGTCATGTATTTGTGTGCACGTACCGGATGCGAACAACCAGTCCCGTTGCCTTTCAGCTTATAAGCTGTTATAAAAATTTAGATTTTAAAACATAATTTTAGAGTTGATAGTGGTTTTTTTATCACAATTTAATTTTTATTAGATTTTAAATAGCAAAGCACGCATATATAAAATTTTTATAATAAATTATTTTTTTCCGCTCATATGACGTTACTGCAATGTTCGTTTAGCGGGGGTAGCCAGGAAATTCGTCAGGATTCAAGGAATTTTTTTTATTTTTATATATTTTTAAAAAGATTTACAAAAATAAATTTTCGAATAAAAATTACAAAAATTATAAAAAAATTTGTAAATTTTTTATTCGGGAATTTATTTTTTGAATCTTTTAAAAAATAAAAAAAATAAAAAAAATCGGATTCAAGCCGGAGGGAAGGGGAATGCAGCCCAAGAAAGGCCCAATTCACCTAGTAGGCCCGTCTCTCTCTCTCTCTCTCCAGTCCAGAGTCCAGACGCTTTACGCAAGTGCGGCGGCACGGCGGCAAGCCGGCGACGCGATGCGTGCCGCTGTCTCCAACTCCAAGGCGGCCGGGAAGGAGAAGGGCAGGAGGAAGGGCGGCGGCGGCGAGCAGCTGCTCACCGACCAGGTCCTCTCCCTCCGCGCCCGCCTCCACCACGCCCTCGCGCTCGGCCTCGCCAAGTAATTTTTTTTAATTATTACCACTACGCCCCCTCTTCCCGATAATTACTTTGCTCTTGAGTAGTTGCAGGCTAGCAGTAGGATCCCATACGCGCCATTGATTTGCTCTGGTCTTGCCCGGTGGGTTCCTGTAATTCTGTAGTTTAGCTTGTTAACAAAGGAGTTGCTTGTACTAACTAGGAGAAAAGGGGAATTGAACAGAAATAACTACTGTGTGAAAGTTCAGACGGATGCGATTTTGCAAAGATGTACTCCATTTGAGATCTTTGTGTGTATACTTGTCAGGTCTGATGGCGGTCCAAAGAAATGGCAGTCTACTGATGCTGGAATACAGTCTCATGTGCTCAAAGCAGCATCAGCCTTTCTTGGCTGTTTGTCTAATGAGATGCTGAGGCTTCCTCCTATAAAGGTATACCTTGTTTTTGTCTGATCAACTAACACGCTCTAGCCTCTAGCCAAGCTTTCATCTTCCTTCATGTTTTCTCCATGTGATATTCTTGCTGACTGGTACGGTACTAGTGAAGTTCTGAATATTGTTCAATTATCTGTTAACCAGGAGTCAATTTCGGATATACTCATAGCATTACAAGGTATCCTTCAGTCCAAGAATGTTTCAGTTCTGATCCAAGCAACAGATGTGAGCTTCAAGTTAGTTTCTAGTATAGGAAATTTAGCTCGCCACTACCCGGTTTTAGAGATCATTACATGCCTCGCTAGTCAGCTGTCTGCAGACCACATACCTATAGCTGTCTCTTCTGCAAGTGCGATGAACTTCATATTGAACACCCTAGTGGTAGCAAGAGGTTCGATACTTACGGAAATTTGGGAAGCTTTGGAGAAAACCAATGCAATTTGTAGTGTCATTTCAGCTCTGCAGAATTACTCCCAAGATGTCCATCCATTAAACTATCTGACAGAAATGATGTCTCTGCTAAGAATTATACTGTGGATTTGGCCTTTTTCGAGATACCATGTATGGAGTAACCGCAACTTGATGGGAAAGCTAGCACAATACTGTGTTGCCTCTGAAATGGATGTTGCTGTTAGAGTCCTCAAGCTATATGCTGCTTTAGGTACACCTTTTTTGGTAATTACCTTCGTTGACCTTTGTATTAGAATCTGCATAGATCTTTTTCCTATTCCTTTAGTTTCATCTTATCTTCCAAATCTTACTGTAATCCAGCTTTATGTGGGAACGGTGCAATGGTCCTTCTGAATAATGAAGAGTTGATGACTAAGGTTGGTGCGCTTGTGGGGAAGTCCAATCCATCTATTGCTAGAATTGAAGCATTGAAATTCTATCAGATTCTTTTGGTAAGAGCATTAAAATTTGACAATTAGTTAATACAATTGTTTTTTTTTGGCAATATGTTGTAAGATTTGAAACCAAAATGTGATCTGCAGCGATCTTCAAAGGGGTGCGATCTGTTAATGGCTCCACAATATCAACACATTATTGAAGGCACAATCAATGCAATGTCTATATACGATGAAAGATTGTTAACAATAGAGGGCTGCCGCACTGCACTGCTGGTCCTTCGTTATGCTGGGGGTCATCATCGGCTCTTTTGGTCTCATGCTATTGATGATGTATTATATAAGATTCTTACTGGTGGCTGCACCTCTTCACATAAAGCCCATCAGATTTTGTGCCATGACAAGCTTTTCAATATGGTTTCCAAGAACTTTATGGATATACATTCCTATGTGTGGGATATACTTGGAAATCTAGCAGTACATTGCAAAAATGAGTATCTCTCTGTTAAGAAAGGGCAAGACTCTGCCTTGCAGGCACTAATACATTGTGTTTGGTAGGTACTAGGTATTAATATTTTCCCATCTTGTTATTCTTGCTATAATTTTCTCGAGTGTTATTATGAACTTACAGATGACTTTCTGTATGCCGATTTACATTTTCTGTCCTCTTTTGCAGCTCACTTGCAGCAGATGCTATGCAGAAAAGCAACACCATGAAATTATCCAGGGATGTGCATGAGCCAGCTTTGAGGGCTGTTCTGATGATGCTTCTCTCACCCAGTGGATACATTTTGTCTGAGGCAAGTTCTAAACTCTTACATGTTTTACCTTTAGGTGATGACTGTTTCAATACTCTGTTCACGTCGTTAGAATCAAATACTACAAGAAGCATTACTGCATCTTTTGACAATGTCAAAATTATGTCCAACCTCATGAGCCTGGCGGGCATGGCGATGTTACAACCTTCCAATAATCTCGTTAACACGAAAAGGGCTGTAGCTGTACTATCCACCATTATCAAGGAATGTGTACACAATAATATACATATCACGAGGCCAAAAGTTGCTTCTCATCTGCAATTTTGTTTTGATGGAGTTTCATGCTGTAGTCTTGTTGAAGAGTGGGAAGGTGAGAATATTGCTTTATTCTATGGTCTCATGGTGTTGTTTAATCTGCTGAAGAGCATCAATTTTGCTTGTATCCACTGTAAAAGGAATTTGGATGTGGGTATTGTGTGCAATGATTGCAGAGATCATTATAATGAAGGTCTGATTAGAGTTCTTCAAAATGCGTTATGTCAAAACTTGAGCCCAGGACCAAAGTTGTACATTTCACATATACTGAGTTTGTTTGGCCTATGTGGTTTTCGAAGCAAATTGGGAAGAAAGATGAGAAGGGCCTTAGATGATAATGAGCTAGCGGATCTGGAACTGTTGCTTTCAGATGGTGAATCTTTAAAAGCTCATACAGCCATCATTTCAGTAAGGTGTCCAAGGTTGTTGCCATCTGCAAAATCCCTTGGTGGTGATGGAAAAATTACTGATGAATGGGGCAGATCATTTTATCATGTTCGAATGTCTGATCGTGTAGACAGTTATGGCTTGAAGAAAATTTTGGAATATGCATACACAAATTTTGTCATGGTAGATGATGACAACATTAAGCCAGTAAGGACACTTGCGAAGTATTGTCACTTGAAATCATTACAAGAGATGCTTCAAAAAGAGCAGCCCAGGTGGAACTCTGATTGTCCTAGATATGATCTTACTGCAGCACTTGAACCAGTTAAATGTTCATCCTCGTAAGTTCTTCCTATAATCAGCTATTTTTATTGATTCCAACTTGTGAGCCAAAAGGCAATCTGATCTGCCTTCAAAGCACTTTTGGTTATTCTCAGCACTGTCCTAGTCTTAGTAATTTTTCATTCTTTAGTTAGTTCGAAGAGTTAATTTTTTTTGTTTACTAGAGCGTCAGAAGTCAGAACAGATCACACAACACCTTCTTTTTTGTCCCATATAAAATGGATACTACCTTGCATTTTGTTGTCTGGTCTTGTTGACTTGTCTTGAAGCACCCCTGATCCATATTAATTCCAGGGACATAATTCTGGAGGCTCAATCAAATGAAAAAATGAAGTGTTACCATGGCTCATGCCAACTATCGACTCTGCATTTTCACTGCCATAAAATTGTACTGAGCATGTGCTGTGATTACCTTCGGGCATTATTTCAATCTGGGATGCATGAGAGGTGAGCCTTCTGTCAGTAAATATGAACTTGCTAACAACACATGCTTGTTCAAACAGCAACGAAATCTCAAATTATTTTTGCTGTTTTAAATATCACCTTCATGCATTATGTTGGCACTTGCAATGCTGTTTCACATATCCTCCAAATGATCGATGATAAACCATTCATGCAGCTTCTCAGAAGTTATCAATGTTCCCCTGGGGTGGCAAGCGCTGGACAAACTGGTCCACTGGTTCTACTCCGGCGAGCTAGCCAAAATCGCCCCCGATTGCCGATGGCGAAACCTGAACAGCGATGAGCAACTGTCTCAACTACGGCCTTACGCCGAGCTGTCATCCCTGTCTGAATTCTGGTTCCTGGAGGGAGTGAAGGAGGAGAGCCTGTCAGTGGTCACCTCCTGCCTGAGTTCTACCAGCACGGCTGCCTCCGTCGAGTTCGTCGGCTTCGCGGTGCAGCTGGGGCAGTGGGAGATGGTGGAAGCTGTCGTCGGCAGCGTCGCCCATCTGTACCCCAAGCTGCGGGACTCCGGTCAGCTGGAGAAGCTTGATGATGATGTGCTCAACATGCTGCGGACAGAGTATGTCAGGTATTCACAGCACGGCGGTAGAAGTAGCTGAATTTAACACAGTGATCATGCTGGATTTGCCGGTATCGTGCACATACATCGAAATGTTGTGAGATCTGCACAGATACTACAACATGTAAAATTGAAATAATATGAGTTTCTTACTTTCTTGTGTTCGTGTTGTCCTTTTTAAACGATTTTGTTCATATTCTCGATCAATTGGTAGTGGAATGCAAAATATTTTAGAATACCAGCGGCTGTGTTTGGGCATAATTAGCTGTTTGGTTCATAAGTGTTTCACATTTTTTTACCGCTCTATTCTTCAGTTATAGGAGTATCTCGAAGGATTTGGACCGTTGGATCAAAACTGGTCTATCACGAGTGCTTCCACGTGTCCCACCTGGAAAACGCGTCAAAACGAGGGCCCAAGTGGCGAGGAAAAATGTTGGAGATTGTGGGCCAGCATGGGACTGACAATCTTGGGCCATAAGTGGTCTGGATTTGTAAGGTTATGAGCGGTGGCGAAAGTGTTTTGGGCCTTGGGTCGGCCCGGAAAAAAAGGTTATGAGCTTTGATTGTTTCGTGGGCCTTAATTTGGTCAGGTCCGTAAATTTATGGGCCAGATGGACAGGTTATGGGCTTTCAGTGGTCCCTAACTGCATGAGTAAGGCTTAGTTCTTCACCCTATCTTTTCAACTCACCGCTCCTTTTTTCCACGCGCACGTTTTTCAAACTACTAAACGGTGTATTTTTTTGTAAAAAGTTTCTATACAAAAGTTGCTTAAAAAAATCAAATTAATCCATTTTTGAAAAAAATTAGCTAATACTTAATTAATCACGTGCTAATGGACCGTTTCGTTTTCCGTGCGCAACTGTTGGTTTTGGGAAGAAGCTGAAACAAACAAAGCCCCTTAATGGATCGTAATCGTGCGTAAGTGCAGAAGTTTGTAATCTACTGAGCCCCTTAATGGATCGTAACGACAACAGAAAATGGGCCCCTCGCCTTCACAAGAGCAGATTGCAGAACATAAATGTAAACGAATTATAGGCCGAATTCAATCGGTACAGCTGATGCAGAACAACGGGAATATCATTTACAGCAGGCGTTTTCTGTTGCAGGGTCGTCCTTCAACTTCTTATTATCCTTGTGCTGCTATTAGCCGACGGAATTAATCTGCCATGTAAAAGGTAAATATTATACGTTAGGTTGTCCTAGAGGGTACTGTGTAGGGGGGAAAAAAAGAAAATCGCCCGATCATTTGGTAATAACATTCAAGAACTAAAATTCTGCTCTCAGCTGACATATAAAACATGACATTCAACTAAACATCCAAAAGACATGATGAAAGCAATAACTTCTGCACAGAAAAAAAATGGTTCTACCATGATAAGTTGTCTTTCATGCTTCGAATAGTAGTAGATTGCTGATGCACTTAATTCTTTGAATTGACAGATCATAATGATCTATGGATCAACTTGAACAAATACAGTTGGTATAACAATCCAATTTACTGGAACATAAGAACAAAATTCCTGAACCAATGGGCCGACCATAATGATCTAAGGATCAACTGTACAAATACAGTGGCATAACAATCCAATTTACTGGAACACAAAGAACAGAATTCATTAAGCATATCTAATGATATCGTACTCAGAATTATTCGTAGAGAAACGCATAAATGTCCCAACTGCGTTTTAGGTAACAATCAATGACATGAGAAGCACAAAGAGCAAAAACAAAAACCAAAACCACGGAATTAACACTGAGCCAGAACATCTACAAATGTATGCTATTGACGATCAAAAAATGCAAGAAGTTAGTTTGACACCTTGCCTCCTACCACTGGCATGAAAATATAGACGACTCATGCGACAAAAAACATTTGAGGTTTGACTAATTTACAGGACAAGGGATCACAAACAGCAAACATAAAGAACTGTGATTGTCAGTTGGCATCCCAGAAACATATAGCAAGCTTTGGAGTTTCAAACTTTCGGAATTCAGTAGTAAAACTTTTTAAACCACATGATTCAAGTTTGCCCAAAATTAGACCTAGAAATCAAGTGACAGTGATCAAAACAGGTATTATGCCTAGTTACCATCCTACATTTTAAGAAAAAAAGGTTGATTTGAAGATATTTGAAAACTATATGAAAAGGAGAAATGGAATGGCAACCCGCGGCGAAGGAGATCCACGGATTCTGGCGGCGAGCCATGAGTGACGATGAAGCGGATGCGGGAATCAACGTGGCAAAACGCTAGCAGCCTCCATGGCTGCTAGAGTTTGGGGAGCACGCCGCCTTGCGTGTCGGTCACGGAGGCTCAAGCACAGCTGCGCAAGGAAGTGGAAACACAAGGCGGATGGCTTCGATTCGGATTCAGGGAAAGAAGTTACAGTAAAATCAGGAAGAAACTGCTCCATCCATTCCAAAATATAAACGATTTTAAATGAATGTGACATATCCTAATACTATGAATCTGGACAAAAAGCCTATCCAGATTCATAGTACTAGGATGTGTCACATTCACCCAAAATCTCTTATACTTTGGAACGAAGGGAGTATAAATGGAGTGTCCAATATTTTAAAAAAATATCGTACGATCAAATGTTTCAGTTGACCAACGATTGAAACATAAAGTTATATATGATGAAAAAAATCAGTAATTGAAACATTTAAAATTTTGTAAAACACTGTGAAATCATGAAAACTACGAAAACACTTTCCAATGGGCATCCGATGCGGGAAGGAAATATCGGGCGCTCGTACCTTTATCCAATTTCCGTCCGCACGGCCGCTTCCTTATCTCTTTCTCCTTCTCTCTCTACCCCCTTCGTCAACTCTTTCAGATCTAGCCCAGACGCATGCGACCGATGGTGGCATTAGCGGTGGCGGCGACGGGGTCATGGCGGCGTCGAAGAAGGCGGAGCGGGATAGGACGCGGAAACAGACAGCGTCGCTGGTGTATCAGGGACTGCTTCAGGAAGAGACCGCAGAGTGCAGGAGGAGGGGTCGAGAAGGTGGGGAGCAGAGGAGAGAGGAGCGCGAGCGTGGCGGTGGCAGCCACAACTCCTCGTACCTCCACACGGACCGCGGCCCCACCACCCTAGCTCCGCTGCCTCTCTGCTCCCCTGACCAAAGGAACACGAGCAGTCAGCTTGTGGCCGCCGTGAGGTCGACGAAGAACACGGGCCCTGTGTCCCACTCCTGCATCGAGCTCGTTGGTTTGGAAAAAGATAGGTGAAAGGGGTTTTGGATGTTTGTTGTACTTCTTGTATTCTAGATGTTTCGCTTGCCTTTATCCATATGTCGCATAATTTTTTTTTAATGTTTCAATATGTAGAACTCAATGTTTCACTCGGAATAGAGAAAATGTTTCACCTATGTTTTGAAGGTGTTTTATGCCCTCTCATTTTTAACAAATGTTTCAATCTTGATTTTTTTTCACAGTGCACATTGTTGACGCCGAATCCGTTCCGCCGATGTGGACCCGGCGTGCAGACACACGAAGGCCTGGGAGATCTGCTAAGCTTCAGTGCAGGTCCTAAAATTGATGAAGCGTGGGCGTACCAGTCAGTTTGATCCTGCCACTGACAAGATATACAAAATAACAGAATAAAAGGTCTATCGGCCGATAGGCCGATTGACAAAGATATCAGCCGATAGGCCGATAGGGCAAAAACAGCCGATCGCCTGGTAGGCCGATGGTGCAGTTCCAGCCGATACCGATACCAGCCGATGTAGTTAGGGTTTTAATCCATAGACTGTGTACTGAGCAAACATCTATATAGAAACGATCGGCCGACGATAACATGATAATATAGCAATATGATATAGCATAAACCAATCATATGATAAAATAAATATTGATCTGAAGATTGAAGCACACATCGGCCGGAGGTCCGATGACACAACATCCAAAAGATATGTAATAAATACTCTGTTGTCATCGGCCAGGACCAATCTCCATGTATAAAACTCATAGGCCGATGCAACGTTAAGATAACTCATCGGCTGAAACCCCGATGAAACCCTTATTGGCAGCCAACAAGCAGGCTAGAGATTACGGTTCTAATCACGACTTAGTAGATCAAACTGAACTGATGCAGCACTAAGTATGAAAAGAAACGCAAGACCTAGACAATCAAGCCCTTGACTGATTTTCAGGATGATGGATCTCTTAGCCAATCTAACCTAGCGAGGCGATTTGGTCGATACCGGCGTAAACCCTAAAACGAATCTCGGCCGATACGATGAAATCGAGAAGCTAAATCAGATTGACAAAGATATATGATAGTAGGTGCTTATGTTGCCGAGATCAGAACGTCGAAGCCCTAGCCCCGACAGCGCAGACAGTCATAACGAGACTTACCCCTCGTTGGAAGGGCATGAACTCGCCGAAGAAGACGAAAGTAAAAAGGTGGCGATGCGCCGAAGTTGTATTGATCGTGTGATCAAAATTACATGAACCTCGGGCTTACATATTTATACCCATAAGCTAACAAAGATTCTAACAGAATACGACTCAAACTTTTCTAAAGATAAAAGAAAACAGATAAAGTCCTTATTGAACACTAAACACTCTTTCCTAAAGATAAAAAAGAAACTAATAGACTTATCCTAATTAATAGATACAAGCCGCATCTTCTTGGACTCGGTCTTCTCTGGATAAAATCTTCTCGAATGTAACAAGAATTCGACTGCCGTTGGTGGTTGGTTTTAAGAAAACCCACATCGACCGATATAAGACTTTAGGCCGATACCAACCTTGAGCCGATATGGATCCCAGACCGATGAGGACTTTAGAGCTTACTAAATTCTGGCGTTAACACACATACAAATGTTTGATGGGCGGTCACTGAAACATTTGACCGTCTAAATTTTTTTATTCTTTGAGTGTTCGATTTATAGCGCTGTTCTGAAAACTATTGCCAGATTAAAAAAACAAACGGTTTTCACTAAATATATTGTTTACACTATACTCCACTAAGTAGGAGGAAGTTAGGCTCGTTGGGCGCGACGGCCTCTCGCAATTCTCGAACTTTCGCGCTTTGGACCGTTGCGCGTAGCGCGTTAGCTTCGCAGGTCACAAGGCTAATGCACAAGCGCGTTCAGATCCGTCCGTATCGAAACCCACGTTCCAGATTCACCGGTCCACCTACACCATCCATGGACGCTTCAACAAAATTTGAGGAAACCTATAAATATCATCAGAATTTCGTTTCGAACTGGCACGATAAAACGTTTTCATTCTGGAGACGATTAAGAACTGCAAAACGGTCTGAAGCTAAATTATTTCAACCGAACCACAACGTCCAAATTACCCAAAGGAAATAACCAAACACAGCAGCGAGATGTGATTAATTTGGTTCAGCAGCACAGTACAGAGAGGCAGTACAGGCTGTCGTCCTCTCCACTGCTCCTGGCCCCTCGCTACAGTCCAAACTAGCGTTCAATAAACAAGAGATTAATCATAGTAGTATTAGTCACTGCCCCCATCAAAGCATAATCGCGTGCAGCATCAGACCAAACCAGGATTAGGACCATCCCTAATCAAATCTTTTTTTTTTGTTTTTTAGCCCAAGGGGGTACAGTATTTTATGGCAGGTCGTCAGGAGGGCTGCCTCCCTGGTGTGGTGCAGGTAGTCACGACGCATTGGCAGCCGTCAGATGGCCGTCACTTCCAGGCTTGGAGTCGCATCAGACGGCGCAGGAGATAAGGCGAGGTGCGTAGTACTACAGGTGTGCTGAATTTCTGATGGAGATCATTGCTGCTTTTTTTTTTCTGGCGGCTTTCGTTGCTGAACTCACGCTCACAGCTCACTCATCAAAGTTTTGCTTTGACGCCTCAGCCTTCTCCGGGCCATGATTTCATCCGACTCTTTAAACGTTGTCAGCCATCACTACATGCCAAGATGTGCATACGTTTCAGTAATTATTCGATGAGCACCTTTCCTTGTCCTCCCTTTTCCAATGCCCAATTATACACACCATCGAACACTGGTAATCGAGAGAGAGAGAGAGTTCACAATCAGTCCATCCTTTCGCTTAGCATAGCAGACGACCTATAAATAATAATTTATCAGTAAAATTCTATATTCGTGTCCTTCACGATTAAAAACAAACACATTAGAACAAAATATAATAAAAAACTATAGAATCAACTTTAAAAGTAAATTTTAAAATTTATATTTTGTCTTATAAGTAGTGTAAGCATAAATGAATTGACGAGGTTGTATGGGTTTTTCTATTCATGCAAACCTTACATTATCGGATGCAGGTCCTCTGCAGTGCTCACTGATACGTGAGGGCTGACATGTCACTCAGTGGATCCCAATTGTGCATTATCCCATTCTTGCTTCATGCCGCATCGATTATTGCATGTGTTTTTTCTGGTACATCCATTGCACAAAGGTGATAGCTGTAGCATCATGGCACCACTGGTCTCTCTGGAACGCTGGCTCACACATACACACTGCCAGTGTAGGTCCCGGCCCATACTCGTCATCATCAAGCTGTGTCTCTGCCCTACCTACGCGCCTGCTGCGTCGCTGCAGGGCGCAGAGGCGAGGAGAGACGTAAGCAAGCAAGCAGAGCAGAGCAAGCCAACGGTAGGAAATGGCCACCATCATCACCCGCCACGACGAGGAGATCCGGAATTCGCGAGGAGCAGGGGGTGGCAAGTGCAAAGCGTGGCAGGAGAAGAGGACACACGGCCAGGAAAAAGGCAGCATCAGCAGCGGCAGCGTTGTGTTGTGCACTGCCTGCCACTGCCTCGCGTTTACAGCTATAGAAAAGGTCGCGGCGCAGAGAGCAGAATAGCAGCAGATGACACACCCACACAGCGGAGCGGAGGAGCGTCGCGTTGCAGAAATCGCAGCGGCAGCGGCAGCGGCAAGTGGGGGGCTCGTCAGCGGCGTCCACATGGACGTGGCCCGCGATAACGTGCGTGCCCGCGGGTGTCGCACGCGAGCAAAAACGGAGCGTTTTTTTTGGGGGCGTTCGACTGGTGGCGTGGCGTGCGCGCCCATCGCGGTGACGAGCGGTTCGGCTTTTTTCTTTTCTCTCTTCGTCTGCGCGAATATTTAGAGAGGAGCACATGCGGCACAGTGGCCGGATCCAGAGCAGATCAAGCCGGGGCGTGGTGGTGGATGGATGGACAGACCGGACCGGCTGGTTTGGCTGGCTCGCTCGACCTCCCTGTTTTTAAAATGAACTCTGGCCTGCCCCGGCATCTACTGGCTACCGTTGCTGACTCCGATGCAGATAAGCTCAAACAATGAGGCTGTGCTTGTGCTCCCATCAAGTGAGATCAATTCTTGCTCTGCCCTAAAAATGCCACACCCACCATTTGCATGCACTGCAGTTTTTACCGCATTTCAACTTTCCACCAACACCATTTGGACAGTGTTTACTTCTAGTACAATATATCTGATTAGAGACAATTAAAAGGAGAAAGAAGATCAACTTTGATGATGGGAGACAGAAACAAAATTCGGAATATACAGTTCTACTAAGAGAAAGAAAAAAAAACAGTCAATTGATTAGACCTTCCATGGGGCGTCTCCAAAGAACAAACAAAATCAGTTAAAACCAAACTATCATCTCATCATGGCTTCCCCCTTTCCCTTTCCGTGCACTCAACATACCGGTAGTAAACAAGACAAATCCCAACAACAACTAACCGGTCAAACAAGAGTCAAATTACCCACAAGATCTCCCCAGCTCGCCGCTCCACCCTTGCGGCGGCGGCGCCGTCTTCCGCCCCAGCGACGACCTCGTCCTCCCCGCCGTGGCGTCCTTCGCCGCGGCGTCCTTCTTGTCCTTGAAGAATCCGAACACTGGCCGCGAGCACACTGGCACATTCAGCACCACCGGCGCCACGCGGACGCCGGAGGAGTATGACCGGTCGACGGCGCGGGAACGTGTTTTTGCAGCGGCGTGGAAGCTGCACGGTGAGCTGGAGCTGCGTTCCAGGCCCTGGAACACGATCTTGCCGGAGGAGTTCATGCGCGGGGAGTCGACGGAGAGGCAGCGAGGCGGCGGCGGCGGGGAGGGGCGGCGGCGCGCGGGGCTGCGGCCGGCGCGGGAGGAGGATGAGGTGGAGTGGCGGTGGGAGGAACGGACGAGGCGAATGCGGGGCGGGTTGGGGTCAGCGGCGGAGTCGAGGGAGAGGCGCGGGATGTCGTCGTGGTCGTGGCCGGAGGACGACGACGACGAGGAGAGAGAGAAGCGTGAGGAGGCGAGGGAGAGAGACGCCTCCGAGTCGGAGCTGTCGCGGAGGAGCGGCGCGGAGGCGAGCTCCGACGCGGAGGCGCCGGACGAGCGGCCGTTGTTCCGTTGGAGCAGCAGCTTTAGCGACCTCGCCGCCGTCGAGTTCATCGCTCTCCCGGGGGTTCTCGCGGGAGCAGACGACGGCGACGGCGATGGCTTCGGGCTCTGCGCTGCCGCTCTCTTTAGCCCGAGCAACTCCCGCCACCGGCTCGAGCAGCTGGGCGCCTTCGGGGAGAAAACGTACGGGTCGGTGGCGTCAACCGCGGCCGCAGCAGCCCGGAGTGGCTTCATCGGCTCAGAAGGCGCCGGCATTGCCTCAGGCTGCGGCGGCCGTGGCGCCGCCGCATCCATCTCCGGCAAAGCCGCCGCCGCCGCCTTCCGAAGCGGGAGCAGCTTCCCGTCGGCAAAGAGCTCGTCCGCCGGGAGCATGGTGGCGGAGCCCCCGAGGCTGAACTCGAAGTCGATGAAGTCCTTCGATATCGCCGGCTCCGGCGTCGTCGCCACCACCGCCGCGGCGGCCACGGCGGCGGTCTCCTCAGCCCCGGCGTCGCGGCTAAACGAGACACGCGGACCGTGCCATCCACCACCAAACGGCATGACGACAGCCGCGGGCGCAGCTGCAGGCAAGTTACTCGCGACGGCGGAGGCCATGGCAAGCGGCGGCTAAGCGCATCAACGGTAAGCAGCGCGACAAGAAGTAGTATATCTCGTGGTACTCGATCTCACTAGACTGCCGGTACGGTACTAATCACACACACTTGTTTTTATGGGCGGTGGTGTGCAGGTGTGTCACTAGATAGAGCTAAGGTGTGAGTCGGGTAAAGGCGCGTATATATAAGCTGGGTAAGGTAGTAGTAAAATCTCGAAACGATTCGATCTGGCGACCAGTTCGCGGAAGCGCGCGGCAACGCAAAACAAGTCCGGCCTTTGGGCGTTGCCGTTCCAGGTGTGCGCAGAGGCAAAGTGTGCTTGTTTGGGTGGGCTCTCCGCTCTCGTCGGTTTCCGTGGGTTTATTTTTGCAACGACGCCACCGGCCGGATCGGTACAGCTACGGACAGGCGAGATACAGAGGGGAAACCGTGGGGATGTGCAATGGTTTTTTGAGATGCGTTTCTCCTAGTTGCTACTCCTACTTAGGAGCTTCTCTCAACACGGTGGAATCTGTTTGTGGCTGGTAGGAGTCCGTCTTAGAAACTAGAATCTCCTGATATTAGTCTAAACAATTGTTATGTTTTTTTTTACACCGAAGTTATAGACAGTGGGCTAATGGCTGTTTCGATTTAGTTTTGTCCTTATTTTACTTCTTACAATGCTATATGGTTGTGGCAAGAAACTTTTTTTAATTTCAGACAAAATCACTGAATGTTCGACAATGCAAAATATGGAAAGCAAACAAGAAACTTGTTCTTTCAATGATGTTTTTTTCCCTGATAACTGGCTATTTTACTTAACCAATCATATTTATGTTTGTTCAAGTGTCGGTATTTTCTATCAGCACTTACGATCTTTTTATTTTTTCTATGTAAATAAACAATTTTGATCTGCTATAGATCCATCCTCTTGTACATGGTCCGTGATCTTACAAGAGTGAAAGAAAACGGATCAGACAAGCATTCTTTGTTTATAAGTGTAGACATCTTCTTATGTTACTCCTCTTGTACATGTGGGTTGTTTCTTGGGGGTGAACTTAGGAATCTTCCTAGCAAATGCCTTTGCTGTAAATTTACAGTACAGGATCAGGTAGGTACACCGCTACACATTTCAGAAGCTTTGGCGGGGAGCTAGCTCTGTACCATTGGTGTTACTCGCAACTTTTGGAGGCAACCGCTGCATTAACAAACAGCACCAAAACCACATTTGAACGCTGCAGCATGTAGTGTTGCAGTTTACTCACACGGGGACAAACGATATCTATTTATTTGTACGCAGTAGAGTGTTTAGGAGGAGGAGGTGACAGAGCGAGCAAAACAACAAAAAGGACGTGTATATAGCTCCAAGTTGGGATTTCATGAGTAACTAGTACAGAAACTATGGATCTTGCTGGGTAGTAACCCCAGCTTTTGTCGTCCCAAAAAGATGAGATGTCGACCTCTTCACTCCTCTTTACGTGCAAAAATTAAAAAGGACATGACCATTTTTGTGGCTCCAATTTCTCAACATTTAAATGGAACATTGATACTGGGTTCCTGTTGCTGATGATTATTACTATCTTTGTCTTAAAATATAACTATTTTTAGTACAATATCTTGTTTTAAAATAAAAATATTTTTTACTATTTTTTTTCTCTCAACCAATCACAACTATTTTTCTTCACCTACTTACTTTTTTTCAATCAATCAAACATTTTTTTAATTATTTTTATCTATTTTTTAAGTATCTATGTCTACCTAAAGAAATTTATATTTTGGAAGGAGTATCCACCAGCGTGTCCGTTTTTTTACACCTGCCGGTGCATTTTCCGATGGCTAAGCTCCGAGCTTCGTTAACTAACGGCTCGCCCACTCTTCTCCCAAAAGCGATGTATATCTACTCTGCACTGTACATGCTCTCCAACACGTTGACCACCCTTCTCCCGAGGCCGCCCGCTCGCCGGTGGTGACCGGCTCCCCCATCTTTAGATAGCGCAAAAGGTCGTCGTCGTCGTTGCCGGGGACCAAGACGATGAACAGTGAAAGTTCGCCCGCAGGCGGCCCAATCATGTGAGGAAATCGTACGAAAAGACCAGGCTGCCCCTGGTACGTGTGTAGATAGGCGGAATCTAGCGAGGGGCAATGCCGGCACGGGCGCATGCACGGCGAGCATGTCTCTCACGCGACGACACGTCCATCCCTCCCTTCCCCTGTCCCGACCTGTCGCCTTCTATACGATCGTAGCATTAGTACAGTACAGTACTACTACGTACGGTTGCGAGAACACGCGAAGTACTACTCCGTATTCCCGTAGCAATAACCGTACTCTCTGGTAGTACTGCAAATTAAAGAAACGGGGCCCTAAAATCTACTGCCATATAGCACTAACAAGTAACATCACGTAGGGTGTGTTTCTTTGGAGAAGTTCCAACT
The DNA here is from genome assembly GCA_008326285.1 of Oryza officinalis. Classification (NCBI taxonomy): domain Eukaryota; kingdom Viridiplantae; phylum Streptophyta; class Magnoliopsida; order Poales; family Poaceae; genus Oryza; species Oryza officinalis. The sequence continues at coordinate 44,603,493 of BDMV01000006.1, read as the reverse complement.
TCTTTTCTTCCCACAAAAAACAGAGTGACGGATAAATCACATGATTAATTAAGTATTAGTTAAAATAATTTTAAAAATAGATTGACATAATTTTTTAAATAACTTTCATATATAAATTTTTTGCAAAAAAATACACCGTTAACATTCCGGGGAGCATGTGCTGAAAAAAGAAAAAACGTGAAGTTGATAGTAATTCACACCAAAGAACATAGCCTTAATGGACCAATGTAATGCAGCAGCACTACTTTCTACAAGTTAATAATACTTATTGTTTTGAAAAAAAACACAGTCTTAATAAAACAAATTTGACTGCTACTATTTTATAATACGTATAGAAATGTTAACAAATATATAATTTTGTTAAAGTATTTTTTTGAATATATATATATATATATATATATATATATATGGTTTTTATATTTCAAAAACAAACGATTAGGAATTCTTCACAGTTACATATTTTAAAGTTTTGCATCAGTTTTATCTAAAGCGATGAGTATTATAATATGAAGGAAGCAGTATGTACCTTCGTTCAATCGTTCTCTTACGTGGCCAACGAGTCTGAAACATTTTTCTTCGACAATCGTGAACCTTTTACCTAAGCAGTTGTAACTCGTATACTCTCAGACATATTTAGGTTGATTGGTTTCCTTCCTATTTTCCGAGTGCTGTTTCTATAAACCGGTTAGGATATGAAAAGGCTTAGACCTCATTATGTATGTATATCCCTGCGTGAGTTTATTTCACTTTCATGGTATCATCGATGGTCGCTCCATTGACCTCTACCGTTTTTGTATCTAATCTACCGACGTCACGACTATGGCCAGTTCCCACATCTTCGACTCTAACGCTGAGACTGCGTGCCTTGGCAAGGAGCGGCTGCAATGCGAGCAAGATGACCGCCACCACACCGATGTCGCAGCTGACGCTCTAGTCATAGCCAATCTCCACGGGCAGGCTATTTATGTCCTCAACATCCGCGTTGGTTCCTGTCGTCCTCAACATTGCCTCGCCATGTTACTCTAAGTGGTGCGGCCTCCACCTCATCACCCTCGGCAAGTATGAATTGGCGGATCATGTGCTCGCCGATGAGGTTTACCCCGACGTTGCATCGAGGCACCGTATGGATTGCGTCATCATCTCCTGGTTGTATGTGACTATCTCCTCTCAACTCTAAGACATTGTGATGACAACCCCCGACGCCACAGCCCGCGATGTGTGGCTCGCTCTCGAAGATCAGTTCATCGGCAACAAGGAGACCCACTCGTTGATTCTCGACATCGAGTTTCGCAACTTCGTCCAGGATGATCTCAATATCTCCGACTACTGCTACAAATTGAAGGGCATGGCATGCAGATCAACTCGTCGATCCAGGTGAACATGTTCCTGAACAAACTCTCCTCTTTATTGCGTGAGTTTATTTCGCTTTCATATACAACTTGCATTTTGTGTTTTATTTATTTATTTTTGGCAGTGGATGAGTGGAGTATGTAGCATGTGCAAGGGGCCAAAAAGGCTGTTACTCTTTTTTGACCCTTACAAATCAACTGAGCTGGCATGCAGTTGCAGACCATGCAGATTGCAGAGGATAACGCTTCACCGGTGGGCGAGGCGAGAGGCGATGGCTGGGTAGGTCTAAGGTCGGGTCGGGGTGACCACGCTCTCGCTCGCCGGTGGGTAGGGCGCAGGATTCCTGATTCGACTCAGCCCTGCCCTGATGACGCCGGAGAGGGGCCCCGGCCGGCCGGTCCACGGGTCAAAAAGCGCGTACTACGTCTCCGGGCGCCGCAGCCGCAGAGGCCGGCACGGGCACGGGAACCCACATTGACCGCCCTACTACCAGGACGTACATGTACCTGTACGTCCCCTGCACGCGGGTTGCTGCTCGGTTGCCGGATTGCGTGTGCCGATGTGTGATGCACTGACTGTGGCTTTTGGTTTCGACGGCCGCGCGCGGTGTCGTGTTTGGGTATGGGCGGATGCCTCCGACCATGCCGTCGTACTGCGGCAATGCATTGCTCCTCTCGAAAGGAAAAAATGTATATAGTACGGGTACATGCTGTGTGCGTCGTCCGTGCTGCTATTTGGATGTGGATGCGTGCATGCAGACCATGCATGAGCCCATCCCTGTTCTCTTGGTTCGTGGACGGATGCATGGTCGCGAAATAAGTCAACCTTCCCGATCAAATAGATTTACTGTTGAACTACACTCTCTATGTGTATATTGTTCTTTCCACAAGGATTACATGTGTATATGTTAAAAGGAAATTTAAGTTTTTTACCACTCACAAAAGAAAGATTCTCTACGAGAATTAATGTCTTGATAGATGCAGCTTTCATGAAATGACATCGTACAATAGTTATTATTATTTTTTATTTTTCCCTAGCACCGTTAGCTTTTTATTAAGTACGTTCTGTTAACTTCTTGTGTTCATTTTACTGCTCAAATATATGAACTAGTTCTAAGATGCACCACTAGTGATAAAAATACATTTTTCGCATGGATACGTAAAGAAAATGGTATGGAAAATCCTAATCATACCTGATATCTTTTCTGTTTTTGTACTGACTGTTTTATTACGATTCCATATTTTTTTGGAAATAGGACAGAAACAGCTTAGGGTTTTTGCGGACCGTTTTGGTGGTATACCATTTTCATACGGAATTTCCAAAAAATACAGTATAATACCGACAACTCGTCAAAATATAAAAGAAGTAACCATAAACCTTATGTGCTGCCATTGTTAATGCTATAACATAGTTACGAAGCATTCAAATTAGTTATTTACATACTACATAAAATCTTCACTAATAATATATGTACATGACATTAATTTGTCAAGTAAACGTGACTATAACTTGCTTATCTCTGTGATACGTTGTTTCTGAGGCTCCATTCCAGTAATTTCGTTTTCTAGGTATTTTTCAATGTTCCGTAGTACCGACATTGCTATCATTTTTTAATATACCGTTCCGCTTTCGTTTCCAAGAAAAAACATATGAAAACGAAAATGGTTTAAGCATATTTCTGACCGTTTTTATTCATATGGTTATGGAAGGCAAACAACGACTGCAAAAAGTTAAGGAAAACGTTTGCGTGATGGTATTTCGTGGAGCTCGTATTTATTGATGATGATTTATATAATTGATAAAACATAGAATTTCTCGTGTTATGCGGTATATGGTTCGGTTGGGATAGTTTTATAAAGAATTATTACCAAGATATACCACGATATTTTCTCCCTAAAACCCAGAAACTGGTTGGCAAAGACTCCAAAATTATCAGTACAATCAAATCAAGTAGTCCAAACTGAACTGGCTCTTTTGTCTTTAGGTTGTACTGGTACATGAATACTAAAGCTATATGGTGGCATAAAAACCTGGGTGTATGCACCTACCTTTTGGCGACCGTCATGTTTAAATCTCTCTCACGGCCTTGTGCAACATGAGCAAAGCTGTTGAATCCTCTGCATGTCTCACCCTGTGCACTATCTTTTATCTGTGTCCACCTGCTGCATCTAGCCAACACACCCAACCCAATTATTTTTTTGCTCTCACAACCATGTGATCTTTGTGGTAAAAGAAAGAAGAAAAGAGAGCTTTAGATTTGACCCACTGCCTCACAAAAGGGACAAGCACACTTTTAGGGCTGCAGAACATGGATGCATCATGCACTAATCTCTTTACTTGATACCCATGTCTCTTATCTGAAACCCTCATCGAAGTTGCCATAATTGTTTTTGTTTTTTGCCCTCTTTTTTCAAGCTCTCTTGCCCCTGCATGCCTTTTCAAAAGGCAGACCACAAAACACCCAAGGGTATTTTATTTTTTTAGAGAAGGATATTTTTTATCCGGTCTCTATATCCAACCGGATATATACAAATTTTTTAAATTGAGAATTTAGTCCCTTAAACAATTCAATCTGAAATTTGCTTATATGAAAATTTAAACTTAACACCTTGGGAAACTACTTAACACAAGGGTATATATAAAAGAACACTGAATCACAGATACTTTTCTTTTCTATCCACAGAGCAAATTCAGGTTAACCAACATAAACATGAACGGTCCTTCAAATTGTGACAACAATGTTGTGGACGCGAAACTACTCTACCATACATTTCCATTATCGTCATGTGCCCGCAAATTCTCCAACCTTTGTTAAGTAGCAATAGATCCACATGGAGGCAAGACCCTTTCTGTTTTCTTTCTACAGAGCCAATTCAGCCATTCAGGCTAACCAACATGAATGTTCCTCCCAACTGTGATGACAACGCTGTGTATGCGAACCTACTCCAGTGTACATTACCATTGCCATCATGTGCCCCCAAAACTCCCCAACATTTGTTAAGTTGCTAACAAGAGATCCACATGGAATCAAGAACCTTTTGACTGATAAACACAAAACACACCGAAGACAGAGACGCACTAAAGACCGATATGTACAGAGCGGTTTGATGAGGCTACAGCCATAGTCAATTAGTGAACCTCTTGATTCGTGGTGTTTGAATCTCCTAAAGATAAAAATAAAGATTAAGATTAAATGTTTCACGTAAAATGAGATGACCTTAACGTGTGATTAATTAAGTTTTAATTATTACAAACTTGATAAATGGATTTATTTGATATTTTAGAACAATTTTCATATAGAAAATTTTCACACGAAACATACCGTTTAGTAGTTTGAAAAACGTGCCACGAATATTTTATCTTTTATTCGTGATTGTAGTAGGTTTGAACGGAGCCTCAGTGTGTCCTGTATATTTCTTTTCTCCCTGTTTGGATTCTGACGAGCTGGGCCGGTATACTACTATCATAGTATAGTATAATACTATAGTATAGTAGGAGTATATTGTATGCCTAGCTGCGTAGGCTAGGTATCATCCACTAGTCACTGAATCACTGTAGCCATCTAAGCCATGTGATGGATCCATGCAGAGAAACTGTTCACTGGCCCTGACGCCTCTGCCAAGCGTACAGACAGACAGCTGTGCTGCTTCTGATCACTTCGTTGGCTGGCGCCGATCAATCGGATTTCATCTCTCCTTTTTCCCCTACGCATTGACGCCAAGTTGCAAACCATCCTGTGATCTTGCAGCAATCATCTGAATTTTTGGAAATCCACATTAAGCCATGTTTGCCTCCCACGAGCTCCATTTGCTTAGTACTAGAGAAGTGCACACTTGCCAAATTGCCATCAAGATCACTCGCTTGCAAAGTTGCCAATAGGCATTGATCGATCAGGTGGTGATATCTTTCAGATGGATCAGAAATTCAGAATTTATTCAGAAGAGGAGGCCTGTGGAAGAAGACTGTTGATCAGCACAAGCCAAACTGACAGGGTGGTCCCTCCCCTCTCCTGCCTGCATTTCTGCGGATCTGGCATGTGACACCCAATAGGAAACTATGCCAGTGTGCAAAGCATTGGATCTCACATGCAAATGGATGGATCAAATATTGCAGATGCATCACCCTATTACAGATACAGTGCCAATGATGAGGAGTCTGAAGTTACTACTCCTACTAGCTTGGACAGCGATTTCGCAGCGCGAGAGAGACATAAGCCTGAATTTTCCGTCGCTGGAAGAACAGTGTTATGTCCCTAGGAAAAAAGAAATTCTATCAACCGATGGAGAAAACAGTGTTGTGTGACTATGTTACGCCTCGTTGTCCCAGTAACTTCTCTCGCAGCTGCAGTACAAGCACAGGACTGTAAATTTGTTTTTTCTCCATTCGTTTTCCTTTTGACAGGGTAATGATCTGGTACGTGGTAACAGTACTGTTACTACCGCTACTACTACTACTTCTGTTGGGTTTCGTACGCGTTGCTGCTGCCGTTTTGTCAGGAGCAGGACAGGGCCGGACGGCCACCGTGTGATCGAGTGTGCGACAGGGCTGCCTGCTGCCGTGGTTGATCCTTGCTGCTCGTGCTTCGCCGCTACTGCTGGTTTGTGCTGTTCTCCTGGTTTTGTCTTGTCAGCAATAGATAGTGATGTGTCTACCTCCTTAGGTAGTATAAGTATTTTTAAGGAGTTAATAGCTTAATCATTTGCTCTTTACCTACAACCAAAATTTATATTCTAAATCCTAATTTTAGAGTTAATACGATGTTTTTCCATCATATTTTATTTTCAGAATTGATTTTAAGTCGCTAATAAAAGTATGCAAAAGTTTTGTCCATAAATGATTTTTTTGATTGACAAGCGTTACAGCTGTATGCGAAACGATAGGACTGTTAGTAGAGATTAGAGACTAAGGTTGAAATAAAAAATGATTGTGATTGATTGAGACGAGAAAACAGATGAAGAAATTAAATTAGAGTTGTGGTTGAACTGGACAGACGCGATGAAATGCATAAGATGGAGGATTTGCCATTTCTCAAGATGAGCCTCTTTCGGTGGTTTTCATGCTTGGGCCTCCAGCTCTTCATCAGGCCCGGCCCATAACAGCGAGAGACACGAGGCCCAGAAAGTCGCACTTGGTCCATGCTGCTGAACCAGCCCATTGCTTGGATTAGAAATGAAGAATTTTTCTTTCTTGCCACTGTTCTACTACAATCTATAAGATATGTCTTCTATCTGATCACTCTGTTACAAAAGGTCATTATTTGACCTCGTCAATATAGCCATCATGATTTTAAATCCATTGTAACAGCCATGGTTTAAAGCCATGAATCAACCTTATTACCAGAAAATGAATCAACCTTATTGCAAGGAAATGAATCAACCTTATTGCTACATTTAGAGTGAGAATTGATGTATTACACTAATGCCTAGAATTAACTAGGTTTGTACTCTCCCTATATACAAAGGTACCTTGAGATCAATAAGATAATGAGCAAAAAAATATTCATGATTCACTATCTCTACTTTTAGTTACTAACACATTATCAGCAGCTCTATGATACTGATACTGAGCAAGAAAGGTGAAGAACTCACTGGTAACTCGAAGGGTGAGATGACAACCAAAGAGTTTGATATCCTCGCTCTTGATGGTTTCATTTTCCCTGCTTGGGTAATGGATGTCAAAGTGAATCTGTCGACCAATAGACTATACAAATATATAGATGAAACAGTTGAAGGGAACGTTACTCCCTTTAACATGTCTAAATACTCCAACTTGAAAGTGATGAGGAATTATATCCATCAGGATTTAAAAATGGAGTACATGTATGAGGAGGACCCACGCGCTTTGTGAACATCTCTCAAAAATCGATATGAACAACATAAAGCTATTCTCCTCCCAGAGGCAACACATGAGTGGAACCACTTACGTTTACAGGATTTCAAAACTGTAGATGAGTTCAACCATGTTGTTCATAATATATGCTCTAAGCTTCGGTTTTATAAAAAAGAACCTTCTAAAGCGAAGAAAATTGAGAATACTCTGTCTACAATGCTCCCGTCAGAAAGGATCATTACTCAATAATACCATGAAAAGAATTTCACAATCTACTCTTTGCTCATTCAGACATTGAAACAGGCAGAAAAGAACTATGAGCTCACTGTATGGAACTCAAACCAGCTTCCGTTGGGCACTGCACCACTGCCTGAAGTACATGCGAATTCGAAGAAACATGTCCCGAATGGGAATACACAGACTGAAAATTCCTCAGGCATCACGTGAATGTGTGTGGCTCCGCAGAATGATAAACCATATTGTACAATCTTGTGGTATTGGTTCCTCAGAATCACCTACCATTATCTATGAAGATAATGCTACTTGTATTACACATTTGCAAACAGGCTACATCAAGAGTAATATCATCAAACATATTGCTCCTAAGTTATTTTATCCCCATGAGCTTCAGCAAAGTGAAGAAATAAACATCTTACAGACAAAGTTTTGTGATAATCTGACAGATCTCTTCACCAAGTCCCTACCTGCTTTCTCATTCGAGATATGTGTTAAGGGAATTGGTATGAGACGGCTCAAAGACTTGCAAGCTTCAGGGGAGACCCTCTAAATTATGGATCTTGTTAAACGCTTCACATTATACTCTTTTCTTTTATGAGTTTTTACCATCAATTTTTTCTCATACAAAGTTTTGTTTTGAGACAATGATTGATGCAAGCATATGTCTTATCTCATGTTTTCTCCGTAGAGATTTTTCTAGAGATAAAACAAGACATAAATTACTCCTTAAACCTTGCAGGTTTATGATAGAGCAATCACCAGTCAAATTATTCCTATAAAAAATATGTTGATCTCAAAAAGGACTCGATCAAAAGAGAAACTGTTACAAAAGGTCATTATTTGACCTCGTCAATGTAGCCATCATGGTTTTAAATCCATTATAATAGCCATGGTTAAAGCCATGAATCAACCTTATTGCAAGAAAATGAATCAAACTTATTACTACATTTGAAATGAGAATTGATGTATTACACTGATAGAATTAATTAGGTTTGCACTCTCCCTGTATATAAAGGGACCTTGAGATCAATAAGATAATGAAAAAAATTCATGATTCACTGTCCCTACTTTTAGTTACTGACACACTCATCACTCCAATGAGGAAAACAACCTTCCTTTCCGTCAGATAACAACACACAAAATCTCATTTTCCCCACCAGTTTTCAGGTCACTCTTGTCCAAATCGTCTGAACATCTGTAGCTTATATCTCTTCTGCTTCTTCTAAACTGTTCACCTGTCCACGTAGTATACGCATGGCGACACTGCACTAGTCAAATTTCCTGGTTACCCACACTAACAAGAGCAGAGCACCTAAAACCCTAGACCGCCACATCGCCTGCAACTCGACACGCCTGCAGCTGTTCATCACAAGATGCTAGCTTTTTCGTGCGGCCATCGATTGATCGATCGCTCTTGGACAGAGCCGATGATCGTGCCGCAACAGTGCGAATGATCGAGATCGATCGAGCGATTAATTCCTCCGCTGCAACTGTTGCATGAATGCATATGCGTCCATGGCGAAACAGCTCTTCGTCAAGTTCTTTTGCCCGTCTCATCTGCACTTTTGTCGCATCTTGGTAATCTGAAGTCTGAACCCATGGAGCAAATCAGCAAAGCCTGAACCTCTCCGTAATTAAAATCTGCCAATGATTGGGGTAGAAGAAAAAAAAAGGTTAATACACATTTACTCGAATGGTCATATTATATGTGCAGTATTAGCAGTCTGCAATGTTTACCAGTTAGAGGACAGATCATCTTGAGAAGAAGCAGGCAAGTAAAGAAAAGAAATGTGATGTCAATTGACACGTACTACTTTTGATTTTTGATAAGTTCTCTTCTCAAGTGATGGGATTTGAGTAGTTCTAAGCATACCTAACACTAAGATCTTTCACTGTTTCACACGTAGGGGTAGGGAGACAAATCGTGTGATGGCTGCTGATTGATTATTCTTCAGTATATATAATCTTGTTAAATATTGTTTGCACGGGTGCGTAAAGTCGCTCAATCATAGCAGCAAGAACATATACCCCGGCCGATCGCAAGAAATGCCGGCCAAGAGTACTCGTGCTGCTTTTGTTTATTTTGACGAATCAAGCCTCAGAATGACCTCATCATGTGCCAAATTTTCTCTTCCTTTTTTCTGAAAGAAAATTAGAAAACATTAGTACAGGATTAGGTAACCTGCAAATCCTCTTTCTACCAATAAATGCCTTGTTTTTTTAGTCAGTGCACGAATGCAACATTGATTATGCACACAGGTTGCAAGTTTGCAACTGGAGAGCTTCAGTGATCATGTGGCAGGCAGTCTGAAGAACTGGCATCAATTGAGTGATCAGATTCTTCAAGACAGCTTCCGATTAATGTCCCTGTTGCAATGTGTCTTTGTTCCTTTTGTTTTCTGAAGACTAAATTGATTTGTACCAGTATTGCTGTTTAATTGTAACCACTCAAGCAGGAGACTTAAGCCTGAATTTGTTGACAGAATTTCCTCTCAAATTCTTTCTTCTATCAAATTGGATTTCCGTATACAGGTACACTTCCCTGTCAACATATGTACAGTTTTGCACGCACTGTGTTTCACTATCTGGTCTGCAATTCAATCAAGAACTTAAAGAAACATTTTTTTAGGGAATGCAATTCCATCAAGAACTTGTCATGGTGAAGCTTCAGATTGAATATCAGAATTGAGAAGATTTTCAGGATTTTGGTCTCTCACAAAATGTATCCCAGAGCTGGTCTCCTGCGTAGGTAACAGTCGTTATCCACTTCATTGCACCATTACAAAAAAATAATCAAGGTACCCTTTGGAGGATGAAGGTTTGCCCAACTCACAGTTGGATAATACTGGTAGGGAGTGATGCCTCGTCTATGATTAAGATAATAATAATTATTGTGACAGTCCACTTCAGCTCACAGAAGACTTCAGATAGAGAATTGATTTTGTCATATCATAGTACACACACTTAATTATTAAGAAAAGGGCCAATATACTATTCTTGCAATAACCATCAGTTGATCGCACAAATCTTGAGCTCTGTTTTGGCATCAATCCTGTCCTCTAGCATTATACAGCTTCAGAATAAAAATATCTGAATGCTCCTTAAGGATAAGTATTCATAAACAGGAGCAGCTTTGGCAGTATTGTTTAAGTTCCAAATTTTCAATTATATTTTTTCTCTCAGAGAGCTTGCTGTTGCTCTCTCACATTTCATGCCCTGTTGCTGAAAGAGATGTATGCATGCTGCCTCAATTTGACCTGACTAATTCACCCCTACTTCAAACAGAAACTGACCTTGTAATTAAAGTCAGAAAAAAAAGAGAGTATGCAAAGTAAGTAAGAAAACTAAATCAAGGTCATTGCTGATAATATGCTAATCTGTGGATGAAGCTTCAGAATGACAATGAATTCTATATATGGCTGTCATTCATATATAGTTTCATACATACACACACACGTATGTCCATACGTGTGTGTATGCCCACCTAACTACATTGACTCTCATTCGCAGGCTCAAATATTTGTCCAAAAATACTTGCATATTCACCAAATGATTCCCTGTTCATCATATCATCATGTGTGATCAACCAACCATAAACCATTGGTGGATGAAAGAACATGTAGGTGAGCTCTTCCTGTTCATGAATATACCCTCTGATGGTGCCACAAATCATATCAAAAACAACAAATTGCAAACTGTCTTGTCCTGATGCTTGAAGGCTATCTAGTGATTGGATGCTTTCATCTACTAGTAGTAGTCTCAGATGTGAGGGTTAACTTGTTCTCAAGTTTTTATTCAGAACACATCAACTTGCCTTCTGATAAACAACAAAAAGAAAAAAAAAACCCTACTACTAGCAGCTATTGGATCAAGTCAGTAACACTACTTTTATACTAACAAGGAGATGTGTTTAGGCCTGTATTTTGGTCAAAGTACGCAAGGTGTTTGGGGATGATGGTTGCTGCATTACTGACAAAAAAAGCTGCTTGAAAACTGGAACAAAAAGTTGCCAAGACTGCGGCTGTTTTCAGTGAACTACTAGCCTATTGAAATCTTGATTCTTGAATGGCAAATTGACAATGTGACGGCTCTCTTTTCTCCTTTTTCACCACTCTTCTCTTTTTCTTCTCCCCGGGAATATATGCTTCTTTTCAGCAGCAATTCCTCTGCAATCAATATGCTTCGATGCTCAATCTAGACAAGCCCAAAAGGTACCAGCCAATCCATCAACAAAAAGAGGAAAGAATCGAATAGATGCATGAAAAAAAAAGAAAATATATCAGCACTCCATTATTCCTCTAATCAATTTAGCCATATCTTTCTAATTTCTTTTTTGCAAGGCTCTAATTAATTAATTAATTAATCAATCAATTTGTCCACGTTTGGTGATCAATTTGGCCACATGACGAAATCTACTGTGGCGTTGCCGGATGACAGGTGAGCCGGCTGGGACCGGTTTTGAACCGCAATTGTGTCCAAAAGCCCGTGCCATGCCCTCCAAACTGTCGTGCGATCCTTATGTCATCACCCAGCCTAACTTCACCCAGTTCTGTTGCACCTCCAGCCAAATCCAGCCCAGCTGTCTACCCTCCGCCTCTCGTATATTCGCTCTCACCGATTGAGTTACATGCACCGATCAGTTTATTCGCTCTACCGCAAACGCTCTGATAACAGAGCGAAACGGTTACACAAAACGGTTACACAGAAAGGATGAAACTTAGCAATGATATGTATTTGTTGTAGCTTGATGTGTATAGATTGTGTCTTTTTCATGATTTGGGTACTGTTCTTGGACCAGAAGATGATGGAAACTTAGCCATCGGTGCAACATGACGATGAACACATCGTTGCTGCAATGTGTCGATGTTGGACAGATTATCCACTTGATTATATCGATAAATTAAATATTTTTTTAATAAAATAACAAATAGTTTAAAACAAATGGTCAAAACTCAAAAAGAAAATGCAATAGAGAAAGTCTTTTTTAAAAAACATACATTTTAAAGCATGGAGCAAATAATTGGTTTCAATAATATGATGAAGAAGCTAAAAAGAACACGAATCGGCCTGAAGATGTGATAGGTAAAGAGGCTTTGATGCTGCTTTCGATCAGCTCAGATAATTGTGTTCAGAGTCCACTAAAAAACGTAGAATTATGTGCAGCAAAAAAACGTCAACTTTGCAGTTCATTGTGGCTACTGTGTCTGTCATTGTGTGTGATGATGTGGACCTGTGGTTGCCGTCGGATCGCGATCGGACGGCGACGGAGTGTTCGTTCAGGATGGGGACCCAGGCAGGGAGGACGGTGCACATCGACCCTACGATCGCGATCGGATGGTGGTGGGTGAGTGCGTCGTTGTGCATGTGCTGGCCACGTGGCCCTACGCGAGTGGTGGGCCCACATGCTGACGTGCCCGGCTCGCCTGATTCCGACGCGGTTCGTTCGTACGAGCCCGACCTGGCCGTGACGTGGGCCAGCCTCTTGCCGGCTGAGCTAGCTGGCCTATGCAAATATATATACATAACCAAATTAATCAAGAATAATTTCTGATATTCAATTAAGAATCTAAAATCGTCATCGAATATACGGAGTAAAAAAAAAATTCAATCAACAAAAATATCTGCGCAACAAACTCTAGAAAGAAGAATTTTTTTAAAAATAAAGATGTTAGAGCATGGCCTGTTTAAGATAGAGTTGATCAGATTGCCATCGATTATCTACTTTATTATAAAAATAAATTAGGTATTTTAAGAAAATACACATAAAATAAGTGGTTTAATTAAATGTGGTAAAATCCTCCTAAAAAATAAATGTAGCATAAGAATGTTTTTTTAGAAAACATATATTTATATAGGTGGAGTAAATTAATAATCCGAGGCATAATTTGGTGAAGTATCTGGGCACGTCTTGCTCAATCTGATTCGGGATGAATTACTAGCAGAAGAATTTGCTTTTTCAAGTGTTCGATCGAGGTTGTACGTGGTGAATGCTGGGTCTTCGAAAAATACGTATTCCGCACGTAAAAAACACTAGGTACGTATTTGGTGGGCGAGAATACGTATTCGGCTGATGTTGACGTACGCCTCCACGTTGAATTATAAAACCTTCAAGTTCCGTACTTACGCACATGCTTCGAGTCCGATACCTCCTTTCCTAAGGTCGGTTCCACTGATACGTACACATGCTACAAATAATTACTAACCGTTGGTTAATTGCTTAATTACTGATAGTTAAATGGTGATGGTGATCTCTGCTGCTTTACGATGATTAGTGAAAAAGATGTGTTCGATCGATCGAACACTAACTTTTTTTAAAAAAAAGGAATAATTTTTGGAAACTTTAATTGTTTGGGCAAAAATATCTCGTCACTTTACCGGAAACCTTTACCTGCATGCTTACTTTCGATACATGCACGTATTGGTATCTCCCTCCCATCCCGCCTGCTTTGCTTTACTAGCTTGAACACTTTGTCAACGAAATTGCTATGGATACCACAGTTTCACGTACAAGAATGCATTTTTTTAAAAAGTACGTAGCTACTCCTTCCATCTCAAAATATAAGAGATTTTGGATATATGAGACATATCTTAGTATAACGAATCTAGACAGGAAGCAATATAAAAATTTTGGATGGATGAGACACATCCTAATACAATGAATCTGAACATGCTCCCTGTCCAGATTCGTTATACTAAAATATGTCCTATCTATCCAAAATCTCTTATATTTTGGGGACTGAGGGAGTAGGATGCATAAATAAATAAATGAGAAGTTTGTAGTCGTGGGTATTTTTTTCTCTGTTTCGAACACGAGAATTCAATTTATTGGAAGAAATTAATAAAATATTACCCCGTCCTCCATCCAGTTAATAAATAAATAAGAAGAATTTATTTTTAGCATCGTCCAGTTGCATAGTTAGAAGTAGACCATTTTTGAGACGAAGATTTATAAGTATCTATCATAAGAGAAGTCCTACCTACATGTTGTAGGTCCATGTTTCATATATACAGCTTAAATATATACTCCCTCCATTTGTTTCATATTATAAGTTATTTGATTTTTTTTCGTAATCAAATTTCTTTAAATTTGATCAAACTTATAGAAAAATTAATAGTATTTTCAATGCAAAACAAATATATTATTAAAATATATTCAATGTTAGATCTAATGAAATTAATTTGATATTTTAGATTTGCTAAATTTTTTATAAACTTAATCAAACTTAAAGATTGACTAGAAAAAAAGTCAAACGACTTATGATACAAAACGGAGGAGTATGATCTTTTTCTTCTTTCTCTTTTGTACGCGTAGCAAATTTACCTTTGTCTGAACTGAAGCAACTATCAAAAGGCAATTAGTAGACGACTAACTAGCTAGACCTCTAAAAATTTCTCCTTGGATATGTGAACACCTAGCTAGCTACCCTTCGTGCCCAACAGCCCATACCTTACCATGCATCTGCATGCATGCAGACAGCATCGATCCATCTCTCGATCCAGTTGCAAATGCGAATTAGGCGAAGCAATCAAGCTGAGATATTAGCCGATAGATCAAGATCATCCATGATCCATCCGTTAGGTAATCACTGGTTAGGTCAGTTTCCTGAAATTAATGACACTGATGAAAAGAATGCTCGAACTGTGCATCCATGCCTCTGCGTGTGCATCAGCGATGCGTGCGAACGAGCATGACATGATCACCCACTGAGCTCATCACTCGATCGATCACGGCCTAATTAGCGAGTTATGGCGCGCCACCTGGCATCTGGCACGCGAACCAAGAAAAGTCTCTCTCTCTCTCTCCTCTCCTCCCCTCTTCATCAACACACACTGGTTGACCAACCAGCTAGCTGAGTTCGTTGTTTACCCTCCTATTAATACCCCTCCTCGATCTCCTCCTGAATTTCTCTCTTGGTAGAGCTAGAATTTGTCCTTCTTGTTCTTCTTAATTGGAGTTCGTTCTTCTTGGAGTTCTTGGAGTAGCATATATACAGCAGAAGCATCGGTCGTCGTCTTCTCGGCTTGGCTCGATCGATCTCCAGCTCCAAGAATTCGAGGAGGTACGTACGTGGCCATGAGCGGGATGAATTCGCTGAGCATGGTGGAGGCGAGGCTGCCGCCGGGGTTCAGGTTCCACCCGCGAGACGACGAGCTCGTGCTGGACTACCTGGCAAGGAAGCTCGACGGCGGCAGGGGCGGCGGCGCGGCGGCAGTCACCATCTACGGCTGCCCGGTGATGGTCGACGTCGATCTCAACAAGTGCGAGCCATGGGACCTTCCTGGTAAGACCTAGCTGCATATCATCATCGAGCTTGCTTGCTTACAGCCATGCTACTCATGTCGTGGTTTCTTGTTCTTCTTTCTCTTCTTCCACCTCCAGATCATCATATGCATGCATGTGTGCTTGTCATGGCCATGATTGGTTTGAGTTTTTTTTCTTCCAGATTCTTTCTCTCTACTGATTGATCTGCTCTGAAATGAATTCGTGTGCTGTTTTTTGAGGGGAAAAACCGCGTGCTGTTGCTGCATATCCTTCAATTCATTTTGGTTATTCTTGATTTGTTATCGGGTAGCTAGGTTTTTTAAACAAACCTTTGATTTGTTCTACCTCTAAAAACAAATCACCCTATGATTCCATATGTGTATGACAGAATCAATAATGATATGATGATCTGTTTAAACAGACAAGTCTTCCATGTACTAGCTAGCTAGGACCCAGCCTGCAGAATTCTTTCAGTTTTAGAATAAGATCAACCGATCATTCCACAATTATTAGCTGTTTGTGCACACACGCATCTAAGGTTGCCAATCATGTGGTTTATCTAGCTAGCTTGCAGTTGGTTCTGCAGAAATCAGTACTTGAATTCAAGATCTTGGTAACAATTCATCTTTTTTCTTTTTCTTGATGTACAAAAAGAACAAGATCTTGGAACCAACCATAACTTCTATCTATTCCAAGAAAATTCTCTTTGTTCCTTTCCTACATGCCTCCAATGTTTTTCCTTCAATGGCACAGATATATACTAGTAGTAGCTACCTTCTTGATCCAATCAATTACATCCAAATTGAAGGTGATGCCTGTCCATGTATGTATATCAGTTGATCCTTTTCTACAGCAAAGGTAGCCATAACTGAAGTGATCATGACCTCTTCTGCAACTCTCATATATAGATCAAGTTGCATATTTCAACTATGCATACATGCTAGCTTCCCATACCTCAAGAATCATGCCTTCTCTTTTTCTTTAGTTCCTCCCCTTTTTTGCCCCCTTTTTTTGGGGTGTGCCCATGCCTTTTGTTTTTAGTTATTGGAATTATTTTTTTTTGCCACAACATTTAATGTCTCTCTGTTTGTGTACATATAGCTTCTAGCTAACTGTTTGAAAAGTCTTGAGCCAACGCAAGAAATATCAGATAGTGAGATCATATGCCCCAAATTAAAATGCATAAATTTGTGGGGTGGCTAATGATTTGTTTGTTACAAACAAAACAGTCCAGTATTTTTTTTAATTCTGTTTCAAGTGGAGGATAGCTAGCTAGCTTGATCAGACGATTTTCCTGAAATCTACAAACGAGAACAAAATTCACACGTCTTGTCTGCCTCCATCTTGTCGCCTTCTCCTCCCCATAACAGAAGGATATTCTCACTGCCATGAGTTTGTTTGGCCTCTTCTTGGCCTTCTCCTCCTTATCTGTCCCTGTTGCTGCCATGCAATCAAATATTCTCCCACTTTGCCTGATCCTTAAAGGGGATTTACAGCCAATGGATGGGGACAAACTTTAACACCAAAAGAGGGCCTCTAACTTTGCCTATTAGTAGAATATAGCCAGGAAATCATGTAAAAAGGTTATAAATTAAAGAGAAATGTGTGCTGAATGGGAGAATTAAGATAATTAAATGATTTTATACATACCTTTCGAAAAATAGCAATATGATGCTGTTCCTAGCTAGCTCATTAACTCCCCCCCCCCCCCCCCCCCCTCAACACATGCATCAATTGTTATTGCAAATTTTATCTATATTAGTTGTGTTGATTTGTCTTGTACTTTCTAGTTTTTTTTCTTACTAGAGGGCTATGCTGATAACTAGCCAAGTTTGTGTTTCCATGTTTATGAGTAATTTGATCATTAGGATAATTAATGTCTTTACTTTTTTCTGAATATATGTGTTAGTCCTTTGTTGATTTTTTTTTCATGCATTCAGAGATCGCTTGCGTTGGTGGCAAGGAGTGGTACTTCTATAGCCTTAGGGATAGGAAGTATGCAACTGGCCAACGAACAAATAGAGCAACTGAATCGGGTTACTGGAAGGCCACAGGAAAAGATCGCCCAATAAGCCGGAAAGGGTTGCTAGTCGGCATGCGAAAAACCCTGGTGTTCTATAAAGGTAGAGCCCCTAAGGGGAAGAAGACTGAGTGGGTCATGCATGAATTCCGCAAAGAAGGACAAGGGGATCCGATGAAGTTGCCTCTCAAGGTATATATTATATTTTTAATACATTCTTAATTTATAATATAAATATTATTCTTTTTGATTCTCCATGTAAAATGTCCATTTACTAGATTCCATTCCTTTATTTATGCACTTATTAGTTCATTCTTGTATATATTATGTGTATGTGTCTAAAATAAAATATAATAGCCTTTGTACAAGAGAGAAGTATCGAGGTTTGGTACTAAAGTTCATATGATATTTACACAAGAAGGAGACCGACTGGAATACCAAATCGTTGTTCATTTGAAGAATATATACATATGCAATGGATAATGGAATGACAACTATCTCGTGTACATGTCCTCTCCTCTGATAACTTCATGATTGAAAAGTGAGAAATACCAAATTTAAGCACACTTTCATGATAATTTAGGAGTCATATGAGGAGGTGAATATGCTAAGTATCTCATTTTTTATGATTAGAACATCATCGATACTTAATATATTGTCATGATGTTATTAGTTAATGCTAACTAGGTTCAATTTTAATTTGGAAGTTATTCTTTACTTCCATGTCACTCTCATGCCAGCTATAAATGAGTTATGTTCTCTTCTAGATACACCTCAATAGATGCATGTGCAACTATTGACTCAGTTCTATAAAGCATTCATGTCTCTTTCCAATAATTTCTTAATGTGATGCTCTCTCCAAATAATTAATAGAAAACAAACTACTTATTTATCAATGCAATCTTCATCTAATGTTTTTATGTGAACAGGAGGACTGGGTCTTGTGTAGAGTCTTCTACAAGAGTAGGACAACCATTGCCAAGCTGCCCACAGAGAGTAGCTACAACAATATTGACAGTGTGGCCACAACTTCACTGCCTCCCCTTATTGACAACTATATTGCATTTGACCAGCCCGTTGGTTCAATGCAAAACCTAGAGGGTTATGAGCAAGTGCCCTGCTTCTCCAATAATCCCTCTCAGCCATCGTCGTCGATGAATGTTCCGTTGACATCGGCCATGGTTGATCAAGAGCAAAACATGGGTAGGGCGATCAAGGATGTGCTGAGCCAATTCACCAAGTTTGAAGGCAATGTGAAGAGGGAGGCGCTTCAAAGTAATTTTTCCCAGGATGGATTTGATTACTTGGCTGAGAGTGGCTTCACACAAATGTGGAACTCACTCAGTTGATTTTCGAAGAAGATATATATTAATTGTTGCGAATTGAGGAGGAAACTCTTAAAGTGTGCTTATGTGCCATTGCATGTAATTGTGATATAGACGTATAGTACCATTCTAGTTCACATTATTTGCAAAAAAAAAGTGATCAAAAGAGATATTATTATCATCAATGATGTACATACATTATTTGTGTACTAGGGTGTGATAAAAAAATAGTGCATGATGCTAAAATTAATGGTACATATATAGAGTTAGATCGAATCTTCTTTTACAGTCCTTCTGTTCTATATATTACTAGTTTTCTATTTGTTTAATTTGCTGATGAAGACAAATAAAGATAAATGTATCCCAAAATAAAATAACCAAACCAACTGTAAACATATAATACTATGACTGTACCATGCATTAGTTTGTTAACTTGCTATGAATTTTAATTTTGTTGCTCGATTTAATTTGGTTACCACACTGGCACACTATGATCTGCGCAAGCGATCCTTGACCACAGACACCCCGGTACGTTTTTTATAGACGTGTGTTTTAGCTTGCCTGTAAAAATAAAAAAGGATATAAAAGAATGGTTTTTTAAGTAGTGGATAGCGTATTGGCGTGTGCCTGAACAAGTTCGTTGATCACCGCTGAGGCCGCCATTGATGAGTATGCTCAACACAGATCATTCGTTATTGGCATTTAAATTCTGAAGCGTCTATGGAACTTTTGGGAGTTTGTATAGCAAGTGAATTAGTCAATAAATCAAAGTCTTCATATAAAAATTAGTCAATCAAGTGAACTTGGTATGCAAAGGAGTGTAATTAGTTCATACATGCAAATTTGTCCTGTGATATCTATTAATTTTAGTTGATCTGATGCAAAGGGAAAATGCTCGATCCTTCCCAAGTGGACAAAAAGAAAGACAAAAGTCGTAACCGGTGATTCTTTTAATATATCTTGTGAAAGGGATTTAAGTTCACACGTATGTCATGAGTTTATCACGCCTCTTGACCTTAAATAACCGTTTACTACTAACTAACTAACTAACTAAAATAAACTATTAGACTGAGATTACTTACTAAGAAACTATAAAAACTGTTTACCACCAACATGTGAATCATATATATATATAATAACACAGCAACTCTGCAAGTACACACAAGCCACCAACTAATAACATTAAGTAGCAATATTTTCATTCCTTAATCCATTTCGATACTACTACCACTACCTTGATATGCATGGAAGATACTCCTATACCCATAAAAAAAATTCAAAGGGTGTACTTTGTTTTATATCCACATATATAAATAGTTCTGAACTTCTGATCCTTACATAGTAGTATTAATGATGCAGTTGCCACTTGCCAGCCTAACTAACGAATTCAAGTAGTTGGGCCTGTACTTATCTCCACTATGGAGTTCAGACATGCCAAACAGTATATGCATAGTGATGGCTGTTGCAGCTCAGGCTATCTAGCCAGACTGGTGACCAACCATTGTCGAGGGAAACAGATCGTCTGATTTTATGCGGTATGCAGTTATGTCACTAATAGATGAGTCTTATTTTACTGTGACTCACGTATAGTAACACAACTGCAAACTGCAGTTATGACACTAATAGATGAACCTCACTTTACTATGACCCACACGTCAGTGACACAACTGCAAACTGCACAAAGTCAAAAAATCTTTTTTCATTATTGAGGAGTATCTGGTAGATCCTACTTGTCAGCCTTTTAGAGCCTATAGCTAGATGTTTCTTTACAGCCCTATTGTTTCATTTATTCATATGCTTATTCGTAAATAAAAAATTATTTATAAATAAAATTTTTATATACGTCCTTAGCGACTCAAAAATAAATGTTGTAAAATAAAATACAATGAGAAAAATCCAAAAATCAAATTCTAAACTTTAAATTTTTGCTTATAAATATAAGCGTAAGCGAAATAATGAGACCTCGCTACAATGTCATGGTGTATAGTTATCTTCGAAAAACTGTTTTTCGAGCGGGATCCCCTAACGTAAAATCACCGTGACGTGGTCGATGACATATAAGCGAATGTCATATTGGAGAAATTGCTTCCCCACATGTTTGGTGGCCTCACTACTGTCCTGCAGCTTAATTCTCCCCAACCATCTGCATTGATCTTCTAATTGTCTAGCTAGGTCTTCAGTTAAGCTTCCGCACAGTGTTGTGCTGTTGTGCATGGGTAACGTACATATATTCTGCTATTACGCCACAAGTACCACTCTGACTAAAGATTAATTATTTCCCCATTGATTAGCATCTCAACTGATGTCACACCTCCCCATCTCAATCATTTCAACCAATAATTCACACATCACCGTACATTTGTAGAATATATACTTCACTTAACTCCATTCCTGAATATACGTATTTCTGACTATATGGACTTACATTCAGAGATAGAGTGAGTAATATATACACAAGAAAGTACAATGGTAAATATATACTCCCATGTGATGCTGAAAGCAGGCTGGCTTTGGGTCTAGGCCGGAGATGCGATCGTTTAGGACTGGGGCTACCAGGTTTCTTATTATCTTGATAAGCTTGTGCAAATGAGTGTTGTCTTCCTCAATTTATCAATGGTTATAGATGATAGTAATCTCTTAGTTAGCAAGTTAGTTTATTTTTCTTGTTTTTTATTTTCCTTGGTAATTTTAAGTGTAAGAATGTTGCCTAAGAAGTATTTGTTGGTTGCTCATAAAAGGAAAATGTAAAAAATGAGAAGATCAATTTATTTAGCTTTAAGGGTCCGTAACGCTGAGTTCATCCTACGACCCTCGAAAGCATACAGCCAGCCATGGCTGAAAGCTGAAACAGAATATGCTTTTGCAGTTTTGCTTAGCAGGTTATTCAGGTTATTGATCAAACAAACAATTTGAGTTTTTTTTTCCTGAAAAGCAATACCGCAACCAAATGTAATATAATTAAATAATACCTTTTTTTTTGCGCAAACGTGAAACTTGTGAGAGCTGAGAGGTAGCAGTGTCATTCGGTGGCTGGTGAACCCGATCATATCAGACAATGATACGATGCTGATTGAGGCTGATTTGTTTGTCATTGCAGATAAAAAAAACACTTATTGTCTCGATCTTTAGGGGCATGGATAGACATGGAATAGACTCAATCTTTCCAATTAATTACTCTGTTCATGCTTACCTTCCAAAAAAGAAAGACAAGTCGTTTTCTAAACTGTTGCTGATTATATGGACGCTGAAAATGCCTCAATTGACTTAGATGTGCTTGAATATTGTTGGGATACGCATAGGTTACAATAGCATAAATCAAAATTTCTCTATTGCGTAAATCAGGAACCATACAAGTATGAGATCATAGATCGTTACCACTCGACGCGCTGTGCAGCGAAAGTAGGTGCTAAGAAGCCGAAGGAACGTTGACGACGTAGCGCACGTCGATGTAGAGGAAGTAGTAGATCGCAGCAGTCTGACTTTCTCCTCCTCGTGCGTACACCCCGTCGTGCCCTCACGCTGATTAACATCGCAGACCAGCGACGCCTCTATCGGTATCCACACGTCCAGGGATGGAACACGTCGCACGGACGTGCTAGTGTGTGCGGCTAGGGTTTTGCTCGGAAGGGGAGTGATGGCTAGGGTTTCTCTATTTCCACCAGCCTTATCACCCGAAGAATATATAGGATTCATAACTGGGCCTCCGAGGCCCATAGAAGTCCTCTCGGATCTCTATTCAAATTGAGCATATATTGAATCTCCATCTAATTCTTTTATTCTAGCCCGTTAAGTGTGCGACCCTGTAGGTTCATGTACACTCGGCTGCAACCCGAAACTCTTTTTCGGTCCACGTGTCAACATCGGCCACTAGCAGAACATATTGACCCACCGGGCATACATAAAGATCATATCGGCTGAACCTTTAGTGTATACTTGTATAAACCCCTTTGCCTCACGATATCGATTAAGCTCAAGACTAGATATGTGCCATCCTTTAATAGCTCAATCATTCACTCGATCCTGTAATAGATTATTTAACATGCGATTGACTCCTCAATCACTTTTGGCATGACCATGCACTTCCATAATCTTTAACATCGAGGGGCCTAAAGAGATATCTTCAAGAGAGGGGCAAATCTCATCTTGATTATTCATATCCCACTACATGTTTCATAGCATGTCCGAAGACTATTTTTATAACTACCCAGTTACGGAGTAGTGTTTGGCAGCCCTAGGCAAGTTACTACACATGTTGGGAATCATGATAATCTCAGGTCTAAGGATTCTACACCAACACTAATATGTGATCACTGATGGCACATCATATATAGCTCTTGCAGGGTCTCATGTTGGATCTATCCAACAACATGTTCTTCAACATGTGTCCATATTATTAATTTGGTATCTCCATACCATGATCCATGAGACAGATCATCAATCAATGAATGCGCTGATTATTAAACCATATTTGTTTCATATATGATATTTGATCAAGAATTTTTTAGACATAGTAACATACGATATAAATAGTCTCATAAACGATTCACATATTCATTGAACAATAATAAGTTATTTATTTTAAGAAATAACGTATAATAAAGATGTAAACATAGTATGTGATACAATTATTTTTATAATTATATTTAGGGCATATCACCAACAAATATTTTAGTGATTTCACTTTGTTGTCGAGTCAAAATCCAATGGGGAACCCCCGAAAAAAAATCCAATGGGGGAGCAATCGGAGTAGCAAAGTATTAGGAGAATTTATGAGGCCAGGTCTATGTCAGAGCACAGAAAAAAACGTTTTATTTACATTATTATATCTTTCAAAACGAACAAGCATTATATCTTTCAAAACGAACAAGCGATATGTTTCAGTTCAATTTATTTGATCTAACAGGTGGGTTGGGTGGGGTGAAGGAGAAGAAGAAATAAACGTAGATCGAGTGAACAGCAAGCTTCTCCGGATAATTTAGCCCATTTGTATCTTGTCAGGCCCAGTTACTGGGTAGCATTGGGCTTTCCTGCGTAGAAACAGACAAGTTGGGCCGAGTAGAAGATGGGCCGTGTGTTACACTACGGCATTGGGCCTGACAGCTGCAAGTCTGCAACACTGTTTCGGCCGTTTATCCCAAAGGAAGTCTATTTTGCAGAGTTGTTCTTGATTAAAGCGTCTATCTTAATCGCAATACCCATCTCCTCTTTAAAAGTAGAGCAAATCGAATCTCATATCAGTTTCATGTGACGTTCATGGGACTCATATATCAGTGAGAAAAAAATAAAAATAATAACGGCCCCACATAAAAGAAACAGGCAAACAAATTTAAGCCAATTTATTCCAACTCAATTTCGTCAATTTTATTCAGATGAGCTACTAATAATCCTCGAATTCTATGGCTTAACGCTTAATAGGTCATCACGACCTTCAGATCGAACTCCTGCCCGACAGCCAGCGACAACCCGCTGACGTGCGCGACGCCAAGCGCTCCGTTCTTCGAGTTCCCGGCGGCGGCGCCGACCGCCGTGCTCGCGTTCACCTGGACGCCGTTGGCATAAACGGCGAACCCCTTGGGTGACGCCGGCGACCGAAGCCCCATGAGCACCACCTTGCCGATGACCATCGTCCGGCTCGGCGCGTACGAGTCATGCACCACGTGGGACCTGACTCTGACGACGCCGCCGTTCTCGGTCGCGCCGCTGAATTTGATCTGGCTCCACCTGCTCCGAGGCCCGACCATCTCCGGTGACTCGCCGTCGTCCAAGAAGAGGTCCCCGGTGGCCGTGCCGTCGTCGGCGAGCGCGACCAGGAGGTGGACCACGCTCTGGCGCACGCGCGACGACGTCAGCGCGGGCTGCTGCAGCGGCAGGATGTTCCCGCCGGCGACGTGCACGTTCACCGTGTCCGCCGGAGCGGGCAGCGTCACGCGCTTGCCGGTCTTCGTGGCGACGGCGAGGGAGAAGTCGTAGAGGCTGAACCACCGGCCGGCCGGAAAATAGGCGGTGACGGTGGTCGCGCCCGGCTCGAGCACAGGCGACACGAGCACGCCGCGGCCGAGCAGGAACTGCCTGTCGATGCCGTACGTCTCGACGTCGCCGGGGTACGAGAAGAAGAGCGGCCGCGCGATGGGCGCGCCGGTGGTGTGCGCCTCGTACATGAGCGTGTAGAAGTAGGGGAGCAGCCGGTAGCGCAGGCCGAGCGCCTTCCTCGCCGACCTCGCCACCGACTCCCACAGGTACAGCTCTCGTCGGACGGTGCCGATCGCCGAGTGGTCCCTCGAGAACGGGTAGAACGCACCAAGCTTCAAACACAAAACAAGCTCAAACTCACGCCATTAATGGAGGACACGTGAGCTCGATGTGTTTTGTTACCTGAATCCATCGGCTGCAGAGCTCCTCGGTGGTGTTGCCGCCGAAGCCGCAGATGTCGGCGCCGATCATGGGGATGCCGAAGAGGCCGAAGCTGAGCATGGTGTTGATGGAGTAGCGGAGGTCGTCCCACGTCGCGGCGTTGTCACCTGTCCAGTGCGCGGTGTACCTGCCGGAGCCGACGAACGTGGAGCGGCTCAGCACGAACGGCCGGCGGCCGGTGTCACGGAGCAGCGCGTCGTGCGTGGCCCTCGCCTCGAGGAAGCCGAAGAGGTTGTGCGCGTTGTACTCGGTGACGCCGCCGTAGTGCACGGCGGAGGCCGGCACAGTCTTGTTGTTGATGGGGCGGCGCACGCCGGAGTTGTTGATGCGGTACGGCGGGTCGTCGAGGGCGTTGAGCAGCGGCGGGTCGATGAAGTTGGAGATCTCGTTCATGTCGACCCACAGGCCGTCGACGGGGAGGATCCGCCGGAACGCGGCGATCTCCCGCGCCCAGAAGTCGGCGGCGCGCGGGTGGAGGAAGTCCGGGAAGTAGACGTTCCCCGGCCACACCACGCCGAGGTAGTTGCTGCCGTTCCACTTCAAGAAGATGTCCTGCTTCATGCCCCGGATGAACGTCCCGTACGTCGTGTTCACGTTGATCCCTACAAAACAACCACCATTGATGACGTCATTGATCACCGATGCCATTGACGCGATCGATCGAGCTTGGTCGGCGTGTGTACCTGGGTCAAGGATGACGACGAACTTCTGGCCGTTGCGGTGGAGGCGGTCGACGAACGGCCGCATCCGGTCGGCTGGGAAGTTCACCGGATCAAGCGTGAAGTCCTTGTAGGCGTCCATGTAGTCGATGTCCGTCCACATCACCTCCAGCGGGATCCTCGCCTTGGCGTAGCCGGCGACGACGCCCTCAAGATCAGCCACGTTCTTGTACCCGTACCTGCACTGGTGGAACCCTACAACGACGCACGCAACAATGTCGGACAATGTCGCCGGCGAGATCATGCAAGAAAGAAGCAGAGCAAAACAGAGAGCTTACCGAATGACCAGTACGGCATGGGGGCGGGGCGGCCGATGAGTTGGGTGTACTGATCGACGACGGCGAGAGGGGATGGTCCGGCGAAGAAGTAGAAATCCAGCACGCCGCCGATCACCTTGTACGTGACGAAGGATCCTCCATAGATGACGTCCATGCCATTGCTGTTGAGGAGGAGCACGCCGTGCGTGGCGCCGCCGCCACCGCGACGGGAGCCGACGGGCGGCGCGGACCGCACGTCCATGTAGAATGGGTGGGAGCCGTAGAGGTTGAGGTCTACGTTGCCGGCGGCGATGTCGGAGTTCCAGAGCGTGAACGTGTCATTCCGCTGCAGCCGGAACGTGCGCTTGGTGTGCTCGCCGAGGCCGTACAGCGAGGCACGGTCGGCCGGCAGCGAGGAGGTGAGCTCGAGGTAACGGTCCTTGAAGACGAGGGTTGGGGTGGTGTCGAAGAGGACGTCGCCGGTGGAGCGGCGGGCGACGGTGAAGCGGAACGGGGAGGCGTGGATGGCGAAGGCGAGGTCGGAGGTCGCCGTGGAGAGGACGCGGCGGCCGCCCGGGCGCGTCGCGGCGAGGGAGTCCGGCGTGGGGCGCGGGATGACGTCCTGGGGCACCTCCCATCGCGGGTGGTCGGCGTCGGTGATGCGGACGTGTAGCCGGCTGTCCGTCTCCAGGCTGCCGCCGGCGAGACAAAATTTTTTAACGGTGATTAGATAGTAATTGACAAGGTGATTAACCGGAGTATTAGGATCAGTTTTGCAGTGGTCGCGTGGCCTAATGGATTAAGGTGCTCGCCTCCGGAGCAGCTGATTGTGGGTTCGAGTCCCACCTGATCGCTCACAATTTTCATAGATAGTTTTGCTTTTTTTTTTCTGTTTTAGTTTTCTTTTCGGTTTTTTTATTTTTCAAAAATGTTCCGGCACTTCTCACATATTTTTCACCTTCCTTCCACCCGAAAATCCAAATACTCTCTTACAAGTAACCTTTGTTTCCATTTTCTTTCCTACAAATTAATTCATACATAAAATCCTACATAAGTCAATATCTCTTCGAACTTTTCCCATGTTCCTTTTTCATCGATTTTTTCTCATTATTTAAGTTTCTTATTTTAATTTCCCATATCTCATATGCCTACGACGTGGCAGGTTTTGAAAACGTCCTTTCTAACAAAACTTGATAAGTTGTATGCTAGCTATAATTTATATGATATCAACTTTTCGAGGTGGCATGAGTTCTTATTATCCCATGACGCGGGAGGTTTATGGAGGAGTAGAAATTGAAATAACTAGGCGAAATAGATAATAACATGATATTAAGGAAAGTTAGAAGATAAATTGACTTGCAAGAGAGTTTGTGTATGAAATTGAGTTGTAAGAGGAAAAATAGAAAAACTAGTGAGTTATAGAGGGTATTTGGATTTTCTTTTTCTTTTTTTAGTCTTCCAAACATTGTGCCATTTATTTCATCACTTCATCAGTCTTTTAGATTTTCTTGGTTCTGTGATCTGTACTGGTCTTCTTGATGACTTGCTACTATTTGGTACGCTGTCCTATTCATCGTATAATCAATCAATCAACGTCTCAATTACTCCCTCGGCTTGAGCGAATTTATAATTTTTCTAAAAGGAAAATTACTCCCTCGGTCTTACTGACTCTGAATATTATAATCCAACTAACCCCAAGAAAGAAGCACAGATTAAGCTTATCTACCTGATCGGCCAAGTGGACTATCAAATTAAGCATTTCTATCTATCTTAATCCAAATAGCCAAACGATCAATCAAGCATCAACCTCGAGAGCTGAAGAACTAATCAATCGATCTTAGCAAATCTCAGATAAGCGCAGAAAAGCAAAGGTTAATCATACTTGCCTCGCTGTCAGGCTGAGCCGCTGCACGTCGGGGCCGAGCTCCGCCGTGGCGCCGCCGGCGAGCTCCAGCCGCACCTTCAGCCGGTTCTTCGACCCGGCCACCGACGCGACGTTGTACCCGCAGTCGACGCCCCGCGGCGCGGCGAGGAAGAGAACAAGCAAGACGGCGAGAGCGCCAAGACGCGCCGCCGGCGGCGCGGACGACGGCGGCGAGCCCATCATCGCCGTCAGAGACAAAGTCTAGCTCTCGCGATTTCGCCAATGGGCTACGAGCTAGCTAGGTGCTAGTAGTAGCTAGCAGCACAAGACGAGGAGCTAATTAAATACAGCTCGAGAGCGATTTTGTCGGTGCTGGCTCACCTTGATCCTGCCCGAAACAGAAAAGGATCGTCACATCTAACGCAATCTCCGGCGCTTTTTCTCTTTTTTTTCCCCGGGGAGGTGATGAACTGGAGAAGAAAGAAATCTACTGCGTGCAAGGCTTAGACTGAACTTTTGATCTTTTTATTGGCCGTTTTCAGAAGATCATAATACCTTTTGATTTGTTTCTTGACACTTCTTTTTTCTCTTAATCAGAGATGATACGCCATGTGTTTCTTTTGATCTTTGTATTGTTTTTTTCCCTCTTTAATGGTTTCTTTTGATCTTTCTTTCTGGACTGAAAAAGGGCGTGTGCTTTTGGGAGTTGGAATCAGCATGGTTTGAGATTCTTGACACGACGGAATAACCGTGTCAGGAACGACCGTTTTGTTGATGCCCATAGCTGAATGATACAAACAGACAGCAATAGTTTTCTAAAGGGTAAAAATATAATGGCAATACAGGATCTCATTATTTCGTTTATGCATATGCTTATAAACTAAATTTTAAATTTTAAAATTTTATTTTAAATTTAATATTTTTATATTTTTATCGTAGTTTTTTATAACATTTGTTTTTAAGTTGTTAAATACAACATCTAAAAGTTTACTGACAAATAATTTTTATTTACTAATAAGTGATTTGGATAAGGATATAAATAAGCGAAACAATGAGATTGATAATAAAGGTGGATGTAATTTTAGTCACACATCTTAAGTTATTCGAAAGAGTTATTTATCTCGCAAAATACATGTCACGACTATTCGCCGCTAAATTGATAGTCATGCCAGCTTAACATGATGCACTCGTGTGTCACGTGAACAGAACAATCTCTTTTTTTTTCTAGGCAAGCAACAAAAATACAAATCAAGCTCCTTATTTCCATGTATGTTGTAGTTTTTTATAACATTTGTTTTTAAGTTGTTAAATACAACATCTAAAAGTTTACTCACAAATAATTTTTATTTACTAATAAGTGATTTGGATAAGGATATAAATAAGCGAAACAATGAGATTGATAATAAAGGTGGATGTAATTTTAGTCACACATCTTAAGTTATTCGAAAGAGTTATTTATCTCGCAAAATACATGTCACGACTATTCGCCGCTAAATTGATAGTCATGCCAGCTTAACATGATGCACTCGTGTGTCACGTGAACAGAACAATCTCTTTTTTTTTCTAGGCAAGCAACAAAAATACAAATCAAGCTCCTTATTTCCATGTATGTTGTAATTTATGTGCTTTCAGTTAACACAGTTGCGTTGCGCAGCGGTTGCCAATCACTCTCTACCAAAATTATTGAGTTGCTGACTCGTTTTTTAATGTGTGTAGCGTGGCTATATTTTCGAAAGAGATCGATCAGCATAGCATCTGAATTAGCAACAAATTAAATAGCTCCCTATGGTACACATTTGATGTGATTGCACCATCAGAACAAGACAAATAACTCGTTTGAACAATTTATAAAATACTCCCCTCCTAAAATATAAACATTCCTCTAGAGATTTTTCATGAGATTTTAAAAAATATAGATGAGAAAATTAAATAGAAGATAGTTGGAATTGGTTAAGATAATAAGGAGATAGGTAAAAAAATAGCTATATTTTAGAACAAATTTAAAGTCTTAGGAACAATTACAGTAAATGGCTAAATAACACCCACCTCAGCATTTGTGATACCACAGTTTCTACTCTTATTTAAATTAAACTGTTTTTTCTTAGATAATACCAATCATTGCTTCATCTGATCCATTGAATTGTTTTCTATTGAAAGAATCTGATCTTTGTCTGAATACATCTTATCGCTTTCAGGCCCGGGGGAACTGGTCCAGGAAGAAGAGAAAACGCTGAAAACACAACAAAAGGGAAAAAGAAAATACTACTGTTTGCGTGTACCTCTAGATACGCCAATAATTGGTTAGTTTTCTATTAAGTTCGTGATGGATCTTTTAGCTTTCTGCTTTTGGATGTCAAAATGTCTTCTAATCTAACCGTTTGCTTTTCTCCAGTTTGTGCATTATTGTTGTTAGCTTATGGTGGTGTTTGAAAGTACTGAAGATAAAGATAAAGTGTTTCACGTAAAACGAGATGATATTAACGTGCGATTAATTAAATTTTAATTATTACAAACTTAAAAAAATAGATTTATCTGATATTTTAGAACAACTTTCATATAGAAAAATTTTTACACGAAACATATCGTTTAGCAGTTTGAAAAATATGCCACGATAATTTTTATCTTTTATCCAACTTTGTAGATGGCTCGAACGCAGTCATAGTACTACCTTTGCGTCTGAAGATATGTACGTTACACCTACAAGCATGCATGGGACAAGAAAGTGTAGAGCATATTTTGCAAAAATTGCTGTAATGCACTAGAGCACTGTACTAGTGTCTGAATTTTGGACAATCTAGTTGGAATACGTGTGACCATGCTACTAATAAAGGTGATGTAGCGTTTGGACAAGCTGACCTTGCTCTACTATAAAGGCGAATAATGGGGTCAATGACTCAATGGGCAAGATCAGGAGGGTCATGTGTGGAAGAATAATGTCATAAACAATTGGCGATAGACTCATGTGGAAATTTAATACATGTCCGGTTAGTTGGCAATGCAATATAGTTTCTCAGCTGCCCCCAGTGCCGCTCATTATCCGGATAATTAGAGCATAATTAATTAAGAGACACTTTGAGTTACTTTAATTACCAAAGTTTTATTTTGGACCATCATCTATCCAATCTTTTTTACTTTGGATTAAGTATTTTCGCTATTTCTGCATTTTAGACTATGCAAACTTTCTTCGTGAGCACATAGATAGTCTCAAGCACATCGGCATCCTCGTGAGTCATGCTGACGATATCTTATATTTACGTGTAGCTCACATCTTTGCCGGATTAGGATTAAAGATTGGACGTGGCTAGAAAAAACCTCAGGGTGGTCCGATGACCTAAAATGCAATTCACTCTTAATTAAGTATTACTCCCTTTATCACAAAACATAACGTGAGTATTTTTTTATATTATACTTTGACTATTATTTTTTCTTAATATATTATCAGCAACTATAATATTAACATTATATAAAAGTATTTTGAAATATAAATATAATAGTATCATGTGCACTAAACATACATTTTATGAATTTAATTATGATTCAAAAGTAACAAATATCGACCCTTTTAATTATTAGCAAAACTTTATAACCAATTTTGCCTTAAAATTATAGGCGCCTTATATTTTTTGAGACAGATGAGTATAAAATTGAAAATTGAATTTAAAAAATAAACAATGCTTATAGAAGCCGTGAAGAGAGAAAACTAGAGTGAGGAAAGGTAGGGTTTTCTACTGCCATGCCACTAAGCCTGATGTGGCACACCGTCGAGTCTGGCCTGGCGAGAGAGGCCACGTCAACACCTCCTTAACTAAGTCCATCCGAGGACTGCCACGTCACGACCACTAGCATGGCAGCCTTGTTTAGTCATTGCTGACGCGGCCAAAAGTCCAATTTTAAAATAAGTTATAAGAAGATCTATTATTAAAACTATTTATTACAAAGGTCTAAATAATAAAAAAATCAAGCCAGTGACCACTCAACTATGAGTGGATGCCTACAGTCAGGCCAAATTGTACTTGCAACGTGTGCCCAAAAATGTGAAAAATTGATAGGAATCTACAGAATTATTTTCGCCAACTTTGCATAGCAATTCAGCCAAAAAAAAATGAAACATTGAAGATTTTAGTCTCTTGGGGCTTGTGTTAGGAGTGCATATACGAGGTGTGAGTGTGATGTTAAGTGTGTAAGTGATGTGTGCGCGTATGTGTATGTAGTGTAATTGAAAAAAAAACATTTGCGGTACAAAAAGGCTAAGAAGTGGACTTGCGCACCTGGCATACACATCTAGCCTCTGCCCGTCGGCGCCGTACGCCGTGGACCCGCCGCCGGCGACGAGCTCGGCACGGAGCCACCTCCCTTCCTCGTCCACCAGGAACACCGTTGTCCGGTAGTCATTGCCGGCAGCTGCAACAGCATCAATGGCCGAGCTCAAGCAAGAAGAAGCGAAGCAGAGACACAGGCACAGCAACAATGGCCGAGCTCTCGTCGCCATCCGCATCGCATCGGAGAGGCAGCTACGAGCTACATCGCCATGGATGCCATTCTTATGGCGATCCTCCGCCGCGGGAATGGACCGGTGATTTGGCCGTTTCTGACGCGCGGCGACATGGCAGGTTGATCCCGGTGTCCCATCGCGACGACGACGAGAGCGTAGATGATTGGCAATTAGGCTGTACTGCCTCGAGAGGCGTTCATGACAAGATCAAAGATCCATCTGCCATTCCGTGCCAGAAGCCAGCCGTCGTTCGAAATTGGTTATCAATTCCGGCATCCCGTCCGTGACCACCATGAGTGTAAGTGGTTAACCTACAAATTCACTTATAATGACTTATTTTTATTTATAAGTGGATTCATAGGATAGCTACTTACACCCTTAGCGGTCACCGGTTTGAACCTTTCAAGCAAGGACACCGAGATCAGGTGACGGTTATACTATACTCCCGTGTGTTCTTCGTGGTTGGCGTTGACTAATGTTTGACCATTTATGTTATTAAAAAAATTACATAACTATTATTTCTCATGATTTGTTTTATCACTAAAACTAATATATATATATTTCATATTTGTACAAAAGTTTTAAATAAAACAAATGATCAAACCAAACGTATATCCAAGTTAAACAAAGTCAAAACATTAAAAACTGGAGAGAGTACAAGAGAAGAAAATTCAATCGGAGCTTAGGATTGTTCAAAAGATATGGAATTTTGATGATATCCATGACATGAGCTAGTGCACTGCTGCTATTCCTGAAAATTCAGCCTGTGCACAAGAGGACATCTATTCGAAATGTATAAGATTCTAAGAAGCTTTGGTGTCATAGAATCACAGTTAGCTAACCATCCCCATCAACTTGTGTACAATCGGCAGTACAAGATATCCAGACAAAATTATTGTCACTATATATGTGGAATTAGTAGTATTCAGTATCCACTAGGATGATCCAGGTGAATACTTGAGGGATCAGCTGGCTAACTCTAGTCTATGTAGGTAGCTACTAACTGCATGATTATCATCAGTGGTATATTTCTTTGGTGAATGATCTGAGTATTTATATGTCATCTTTCTAATCGAGATCAGAAGCAGTTCGCTGCTGAGGAAGCTGCATGCTGGAGATGTCCTCCCGGGGCAGATGGCCAAGAGAACCTTCTCCTTCAGTGGCTGTGTCACGGCCTGCTATGCGGACCGTCGAATCGCCCTCCAGCAATGGCAGGGTAGCTTTCCTGTTCTTCCGGAAAACGAGGTAGAGAATTGCAGCTATGTATATGAGCATCCCAAGGAAACCGAATATCCCGGAGAATACTTGGGAGACAGTCGATAGACCGTTGTGGAGAAGCAGCTTGACAAAGCTTGTTATCAGGAAGTAGGTGTTGATGACAACGATAAACGAACCGATTCCCCACGTTATCATAGAAATCTGCATTCAGGAGAAAGCATTTCAGATGTGTCATAGTGGCATTGCTGCAAAAGTATTGTATATTTCCGTATTCTGCTGAGAACAACTTACAGCTTTTGAGTTTGTGTGCTGCCCCATTTTTGTACTGCTACTTGTGAATTTTAGGAGTGGAACTAGAGCAAAAGGAAGCTCAAATGACAGTACCATCTGTGCACAACAAAGTAAGGCATTAATTAAAAGTCAACACATGGAATAAAGCAATTTTATTCTCATGTGCATTGAAGTTAATTATAGATTATCCGAAGGATGAACTAAATGGATTATACTTTAAAATGGTAAATATTAGCAATTACCGATGCAATGATAATCAACTTTCCAGCTGCTGAGGAACCTCCAATTATCGAAACAATCAGACTTGGAAGAATTGCCAAGGACCTAGTTAGAAGATTCCGTATCCAGGGTGTCATCCGAAGATCTAGAAACCCCTAAATGAAGAAATCAGTAAAGATCAGCCCCTAGAAGATTACATTTCATACATCTGGAAATACTGCTTTTCCTTTACAGGCCAAAATATTGAAAGAGGGAAGAGTAAGACTATCTTGGTTGAACATTTAGATATATGCAAGGAACCAGCGACCCTATACTGGTACAATGTGGAACACTGGCAAAAGGTAGTGCCCTGAGCTACCTATCACCTCTGTCCATTTTTTCCCCAACCTAATTGGCCATGATTAAGCCGCCAATGTCAATGGTAGTGCCCCAATCTCCGTATTTGCTTGCATTTTTTCACAACTTGATTCCTTTACAGGCCAAAAAGAACTATAAAAAGTAAAGAGTAAGCCCTATCTTGGTTGAACATTTAGAAATATGCAAAGGAAGTAGCGGCCCTATACTGGTGCGATATGGGACACTGGCAAAAGGTAGTGCCCTGAGCTACCTATCACCTGTGTCCATTTTTCCCAACCTAATTGGCCATGATTAAGCTGCAAATGTCAATGGTAGCGCCCCAATCTCCATATTTCCTTGCATTTTTTTTCGCAACTTGATTCAACAGGAAAAGCTAGTACTAGCAATGCTAGCAGATATTCAACAGGAAAAGCTAATATCTTGTTTTTTGATAATTTATTTACAACTTTATAACTTCAAAAATCTCAACTAAAATTCCTAGTGATTATATGTATGAATACCTCTGTGGGTAATTATACAATAAGATATTGGTCTACCATCAAAATTTCAAGTAGCAAGTTAGGACTTCAGTATAAGATGTGCATAACCTGCATGACATATTGTCCCGCATAAGTTCCTGTAATTGTAGAACTCTGGCCAGATGCCAACAAGGCTACTGCAAATAACTTTGAGCTCCAGTTTCCAAGGACATTCTATAACAACATATAAAAGAATATGGATCAGATTATAAATTACAATACGGAAATTGATAAAGATCATTTCAGAACTGTTTATGCACAATTTACATGGAAAAAGCAGTAACGTAAGAACCTTTGAAAGAAGACATAAGGTTTTCTATCATAAGGTGTTTTTGTCAAATAATAAGATCTCATAAATCAGTTAGGGTGCATACGTCCAACTTATCACATGATACATACAACACTGTCTATAACAAAACCATAAATATTTTCTAACTAAAAAATGAACAGTCTATCCTATGATTTCAGCTAATACAATATATGAATACCACAAAACTGTTGACCAACCTTTAACAAAAACGAAGCTTTATTAAGATCAAGATCACTGCAATTCATCTGGTCTTCAGGGCTCAAATTATCTGACCCGCAGACAGCACCACTAACAGATATGATAGATATGTTAATGAGGAACGCTATCGTGAGGGCAAATGCACTTTCAATCATATAGAATCTGCATGCCTCCTGCAAGAAAGTGAATTGGTCGAAATAAATAAATTATTCGATCCCAATGATGTTATTCTTATGTCATATGCATGCCAATATTTCTTAGATAATTATTAAGATGTGACTCAACATACTCAAACGGTATATATAAAATTTCAGTAGGACACAACAGAAAAAATATATTTTCAGGCACATAAAAGATAGTAATTAAGATCATAATCACAATAACTAAATGGATAAGATAAAGGAAGTTGGACATTACTTTGATCCCATGAACTGACCGTGGCACTTTTCTTGATAGTACCAGTGCCGAGTGGAGAAAAAGATTATGCCTGTAATAAGAGTAATACATGAAAATGTTTTTTGCCGAAAGTTAAAGATGTGTTTTGGGACAAAAGGGATGGACAGGAAGCTCACGGCATCACCATAGCACCAAGTAGTGAGATAGCAAGACCTGTGGCTCCATTCCCTTTAAGTTCAGGAACAAAAAGGCCCCTCACAACTTCTGAAGAATTTGGTTTGGAATACCCAAGCTCAACTAAGAAACAAGTTGCTATTAATGACACCAGAATAGCTATCAGAAATTCCAGTTTACGGACCTGCACAAAAACAAATCATATGCGATATGAGCAACTAGACAAACCAGACAATGCAAAACACTGTCTGTTAACTAATGCAATTGTGTTAGCGATCTACTTATTCAAAATTTGTGCTAACAACGATCCTCTAAGTAATGTGCTGCTATATGGCAATGGCAAGTATCATACTGTATCGATATTTCAAGTAAAAGGAAAGGCTAAATTTTTCTTTGGCATTGAAATTTTAAGGGAAAATACTAACCGGTCCCAAATACTGTGAAATAAAATTAGGACATGTTCTTACCCCATATTGTTGTAGTAACAGTAGCATCAGAGTGCTGAGTCCAGTTATCAGAACACCACACCATACAGGGATTTTAAAGAGCATGTTCAAAGCAAAAGCAGTTCCAATTACTGAAAAGAACAAGCAACCGTGGAGGCTGGTTAGATATAGTGGGTAGATGCAATATGAAGCATATAGTTGCAGATGTCTTGTTATTTTCCCGTTTAACTGAATGGTTCCACATCACAAATTATCATTTTCAATTCAGATTTGCTTTATGACTAGTATAACACCATCTGCAATATCATGAAGCAGCTGAACCTTATATTTCAATTGGATCTGCAACTCATTAAATGCAAAACGCAAGTCATGCAACAGAAGCTGAAATTTATACACTCAGGTACCTTCAGGAATGTCACATGCAACTACAGCCAGTTCTGCAAGAATCCATAAGATGAAATTTGTGGCCTTTGAATATTCAGCTCTGCAATGCTCGGCCAGGTGCTTCCCTATCATATGAAAGAGCTTAACTAACGATTAGCAGTGCCCGTGTGAAAAGAAACAACGATACTCCATTAAACAAAGACAGGTGCCACAAGGCTCATGATACTAACCAGTCACGACTCCTAGCCTAGCTGCAAGTGATTGAATTATAAGAGCAGCACAGGATGCAATAAGTATGATCCAAAGAAGCTGACAACAAAAGAAAATGGTTGTGGTTCTTTGTTAAAGATAAGCATGAGATATCTGAATGGCACATATTCAATTTCAAGGGTCACATGCTTTACAGGAAAAAAGATAGGGTAGGTAGTATAAAAGAAGTAGCTATAAAGAAGTGAAGTAGTAATGCACCTCATATTTGTACTGTGCTCCAGCCTGTAGGTCTGTCTCAACTGCAAGATGAGAGATTCTTTTGGTCATGATCACTGGGAATACTTACTAAATAGGAGCGAACAACAAATCCAGCTATCTTACAATTGCCAGGATCAATATACGCAATAGAGACAAGAAATCCGGGCCCTATGTATGAAAATAGGTTCTTCCAACTATTTTTCTGCCAATAGCATAAAACAACCAGTAGTTAGTTTCTTCATCCTGAAGTGAACATCAAGATATACAAAAAGTCAGCATAAAAAATTGACTAGGTTAGTGCTTTCCTTCCATTTTTAACCTCCCATGCATATCAGGTTTGAAACTACATACTGACATATTGTACACATTGCTACAACAGATGCACATGGGAGGTTTATCTTGAAAAGAAAAGAATGGGCCTAACTATAGCTCTTGGATGGTTGGCATGGAGACAGTTTTGCTATTTTCATAACCTATCAACTGATTTAGCACTCATAGTGACATGTGCTAGGGTCAGAACCAATCAAGAACTAAAGCCCACATACAACATACCTCTGGAATAACAATCTGATCAACATCTATGCTGTCAATAAGAGGAGTGCCAGGACCATTTGATTGATTGTTCCGCTCGACGCTAGAGATAAATTGTGGCTGCGACGAGCGTTGCATTGGGCTGCTCATCTCCCCCTCTCCCAATGCAAGAACCCTCAAGACTTGGAGCTGCAAAGACAAGGCAAGAATGTGGACTTATTTATAGGTACGCTTTGCAATGACACCGTCTCAGTTGCTTAAGTACCGAGAATATGACACCTAGTGGAGGCACATGAGAAAAGTTTCCAACAGGATAGCAACAACCACAGCCACTAACATGAGAAGATAAGGTCAAGGAACAAGAAGACCAGCAAACAATGGATTAAAGAAAGATACACTGTGTACATTGGGGGAAAAAAAGAGCAATTCTGCCTAACTTGTTCTACCAATTGATGCGACTTGAGCTACATCAAGATGACACTGGAAATCTGCTTTGGTCAGAAAGATATATTCGTCAGAGCAAATTGGGCGGTGTAGGAGTAAAGACATTTTAATCGGTGATCATGAACGGGGAATCAAGAATATAGAAATCGCCAGTGGGTACTATTGAAATGCAAGCTTCAACCTTTATCCGACTCACTAGCAAACAAATCAACCAAGGAGAATCAGGCAAGAGAGCGATAGAACAACGAACAGCGTGTTGGGGGGGGGGGGGGTTAGTCACTCACGCAACAAAAACAGAATCAGGGGAACATGATACATGAAAGAGGAAAATACAAAAGAATGGAGATGAGTTAGTGAGTGGTGACATGAGGTCATCCCATTCCCATCAACCTAAGACATCCACAAACACAAGATGATTAACGCACGCCATGGACTACACAAATTAAAGCTTCCAAGCCATAAAAGCTCGGAAATGGGAGGCTGGAGAAGTTACCGGTGGTCGGGTTGGATCCGGTTCTGGTTAGGGGGCGGCGCGAGTTCTGCACGGCGAACCTGGAGAAGAGAAGAGGAGGGGGTGGGGGGGGGGGGGGGGAGCTAGTCCTTCCGTGGGGCGGCGGCAGCCGGCAGGGGAGCAGCGCCGCGCGGCGACTCCCGCGACGTCGTCGTCGTCGTCGTCGTCTCCGTCGCGTCGGCGAGGAGGAGAGAGTCGGTAGTGTTGAGTCGTGGCGAAGCGAGCGCTCTCGCGATGGCCACGTACAATAAAAAGGTGCAGCAGATTTTGGTCCCAGAAGTCAGAAGAGAGGGGGGCACGCATTGACCAGAAAGGGTGAAGAAATTTGTTTCTTTCTGTGTCACAGTGACCTGGTTTGGATAACTGGATTAGATTAGACGACCTAGTAATTCTGTATCTAGTTTTTGGTTTTAAACGATTAATACATATATATATATATATTTAAAAAGTTTTATCTATAATTAAAACCTACCGACAATGAATTTCGCTACCGACTGTTATAGTTACGGTCGCCGTTCACCAGGGTTTGGGTCGTCGGTTCCCCTATCATCGTCAATTCACCAACTTCCTTACCTTCCAGTGCTGGGTAGTGTCCGTCCCCATACATGATCTTACAAGTTTATAGATACTTGTGCTTTTGGTAAACAGTTGTCCAGTTAGTCACTACATCCATTTTTGTGAGAGGGCACCCCTTTCTCAAAGCAACGGAACTATTTTACCGAGTTCTTAGAGAGTTATCTCACGATCCTAAGTATTCTCTGGGGTCTCTGATCCACGCCCAGTCGTGCGGGCACATGACCAGTCCTCACCCCTCTATACAAAGTATATACATACGTATATATACGACATATATATAATTTATACACGTATATATAAAATATGTGTATAAACTTTGTATACATACCTATATATATTTTTTATAAATATATGAATACGCTTTTGATTTAAAAAAAATATATATAGACGTATATAAACTTTGTAACAACCACGCCGTGGCTGGTCGCGCGGGTTAGGGACCTCGGTATTCTCTGCCTATCTTTTTGTGTCGGTTTTGGGTACTTTTTGAGCCGAACTGCCTGGCGCTAGTGGCAAAGCCCTTGAAATGCAGCCACGTTGTTGGGTCCACTTCTGGGCTTTGGCACGAGAAGAGCTCTGCCGTGCACGCGGTGCTTAGTGAGCTACTATTGGGCTTTTTCTCTGAGAAATTTAAAGGCCTGCTCGGCGTCGCAGGCCCATCAAACCGTTCTGTGGTCCGGGCCGAGAGGAGCCGTGGCCCATCACCTCGTAGCGGCACTTGTTGTTCAGGCCGGCCCAGTAATAGGCAGGGGTCAGCCCGACGTTGGGCTTTCTCGGGCCGCGGCCTGTATTTTCTTTTCAATTTCCTTTTGCGAGGTTCTTTCTTAATTTCTAGGGTAGTATCTCGAAGGAAAGACAATATTTGTAATTTTAACAAATATAATTAAAATAATATTATATATTATCACTGTCAGCGTGTATCTCACGCATTTAAAACATTAATTAATTTAGAAAGTCAAAACTCTCGGTTGAAGGTCGTGTAAAAAACCTTATATATGAACCTTGTATTTTGGAATGGATGGAGTTTTGAAGAAAACATAAATGTGCCATCACATTATAGTGCCCTCTCATACAGACATTAGTTAATAAGGTGTGTAATTAATTTTACTAATGTGGTTAAGAGGCAAAAGAGTTGCCTCTGTTAGAGTTCGATTATAAAGTAGCCTGAAGTTGTAATAACTAGGGGTGGGCACAAAAAACCGAGACCAAAGATTGAGAGCCAAAAAACCGTACCCGAACCCGAAGTGTCAGTCATCGATTTGTAGTTCAATCAGGTAAGTGGAAAGCCGATTTTTTTGGGGTAGTTCGGTCATCCTCCTCAGGTACCTGAAATGCCCGAAGACCCGAACTACACAAAAAACCAGGGATTGCCCTACTGGCTTTGTAGCCCATCTTCAAACTGCAACCCATCAGCCCAACTTTTCACTCCCCTCAAGTCTGTATGCCTAACCCAAACCCACTCCCTAATCCCTATCTCTCTCCATTCTCCACGCCAGCTGCCACCATCTACGGACTTCACGTCTTCGCCTGCGCGTCGTGCTGCCGTGTAGTTGTCCCGCCGTGCCACCACCTTCTACCATGCCGACGTCTACCCCATGTTGTTGCCGTCGTGCCACCGCCTGTCGTCGCGCCGTCGCTATCCCGCCGCCTGCACTGCGCCACTGGAACAAGGAGCCGAAGAGGCAATGAGGACTAGTGGACAAGTGAAGTAAAGGGCACAACAGAGTCCATACAATTTTGTTTGCTTTGCACAACGAGGACTGGAGTACATGCATGTATGACGGTATGAACCTCAAGTCGATTTGTTTTGCTGTCATGTTCATGCAGCTCAAGCAATGCTTCTGTGCCTGCAAGTGTGTTGGTGTTAACGGCAGATTTTCGTAATCTACTCGGAGAGGAAAGAGAAAACCGATGCAGAGAAGAAGGGTTAAGTTGGAGTCGGACCAAGTCTTGTATCGGACTCGACAAGCGTATCGGACTGGAAGTTGTGTTAGCAGAAAGGGCGTATCGGCCGATACGGATTCAACGTGGTTGTTGGCCGACAGAGGTAGAAGGTTAATGGAGTTAGCATGGGCTTGATTTGGGCTCAAGATAAGCTTCAAGGAGGTTACCAAATAGAGATAAGGCTCGGTTTTAGGCAATTGTATCTTGTAAATCAAGTAGGTTTAGATCTAATCTATGGCAAGAGTCTGCCGCAAAGACTTGTTTGTTAAGTTGTAGATAAGATCGTGTCCTATCTGGACAATGTTGTAATCTTGGATATAAATATCCCGGTAGTTTGTACATAGATGGGCTCTCACAATACAATACACAATCTTGTTCAATTTACTTTCGGCGCATCGCTAACCCTCGCAAGAGGTTAATTTCGACGAGTTCTTGCTTCCCCAGACCAGAGGTAAGAACTCATGCCCGACGATCTACATCGTCGGGGCTAGCGTGTCGCTTTAGGCACGTTAAACCTCGATGATGTGATCGTCATTTATCATGTTTTGGATGATTTTTGTAAGTGTATTAATTATGCTTTGCCAGCGATCTACTCGTTTTAGGGTTTATTGCCGACGGTAGTTTAATTATTATACTTAGTTAAATCCTTCAATGCATTTACCATCCTCAAAAGCGATCGACGACTTGATTTTCTTTGTGTTAAATCTCAATTCACACTTTGAGTTGCCATCGACCTTAATCCTGTGTTGAGATCTAACCCAAAGCCTGTTTTTTGATTGTAATTAAGGATAGTGCCGGGGTTTCAGTCGGTTTTATCTAATACATGTAATTATCGTAATGTTTTTATATGTATTTGCCACTTGTATGAGTAGATTGACAAATATAAATGTGTTTATCATGGGTTAGTCTTTAGGGTTTGTCTGTGATCGACATATTTATATAAGTCGATTGGTTCATACAAGTTTGCATTAGAGTATTAGCTAGTGCACTTATCTCTTTTATCCCTCATCGGCCGATGTTGCTAATTGACATTAACATGTTGATGAAGGCCGATGAGATTAGATCTATATTTTGATCTTACTTTATCATAGTTACAAGTAAGTCGATATAGTTTTGCCCTATCGATTAGGTCATGACAATGCGACATCGGCCTATCGGCCGATCGGCCATTGTTTACTAACATGGTTTGCTTGTTTATCTTGTTGATTGCAGATCAAATCAACTGGCACGCCCTACACGCATCTAGGCAAGCCTTTGGACCTGCACTGGAGCTAAGCAGATCTCCCAGGCCGCCGTGGAAACGTGGAACCTGTTTGGTTGCGAGGCGGGTCTAAATTCTACGCCAACAGTTGGCTGCCTGCATGTTTAGAGGGATGGTTCGATCTGGTTGGTCAGACCGAAGATCGAGACCAAAGTTTCAATTAACCAAACTGCCGATTTGTAGATTTGTGAGGATGAGTTCGGTCATCTATTTTGAAAGACCGAACTTTTTTTAGACAGAAAAAACCGGACCGAACTATCGGTCTAGACCAAATGCCCACCCCTAGTAATAACATTGGCAAATAAACGATTGGCCGGTAGCCTAGCCGATCAAGATCCATCAATAACCCGATACACTGTAATTATGCTAGTTTGGAGAGAAGAGCATGTATCAGTGTTTGGGATGCAGGCTTCAGTTGAATCCTAATAACAAACATCGTGCTGATTGGTGTCATTATCAAGATATTGGATCACATGTGGTGTTTTTTCGCATTCAGTTACTAATGTGGTATTGGTTTTATAACCGGCTCTTTGAGAATAGATGGCTCGGAAAGGTGATGTGCATGATATTAAACGTTACATGATCTATTGTGCATGTTAATTTTTGTGCAATATATTTCAAGTGGTCTTGATAAAATGAACAGTATGAGAAATATCAAGATAGTGCACTAATCTAGGGTTGAACACGCACCAAATAATTAAAGCATATGGATATCATACAACGTGA
Organism: Oryza officinalis; assembly: GCA_008326285.1. Taxonomy (NCBI): domain Eukaryota; kingdom Viridiplantae; phylum Streptophyta; class Magnoliopsida; order Poales; family Poaceae; genus Oryza; species Oryza officinalis. The sequence goes on along the minus strand of BDMV01000006.1, from coordinate 44,559,754 downwards.
GAGTTTTCTCTTTTTTTCCGAGGATACAACATCCGAGTTGTTTCCTAGAAATTTTATATAATCGGCAGACAAAAATAAAATAGCAGATAACAGTCGAATCATTTAAATTGTGGGAGTCGAATCATGCGTGTCAGTGAAAACATCGACATCCAGATAGAAGTCATATACAACTGAATAAAGAAACTTTTCACTGGGGTGAGTGAGAGAGAGGAAGACGCAGGAGAGGCTGAGATTTTCTTCACGTGTGGGTCCCACGAATCAATTTGTACACTGTATAGAACGAACAGAAGTTTTATTTGTTGGATAGACTTAACTTGTCGATGCTAACCCTAGAGATGTCCTAAGTGTACAGTTGTAGTTACTTTTATAGATCGAGACCTAGAGCAGCTAGGGCCTGCGTTCCTGACTCCACGTAAGTTTCATTTGAATTTCTAAAATTTGTATGGTTACTAGTAGACACTAGCGCAGGATCGTCTATCTCTAACGGGCATTAACCCTCATCATTATCGGGTAGGGTCCCCGTCACTGACCAAAGGTCAGTGATATGAGAAACTATCTCAATCGGACACAAGGCCGTCACGGATGGACGTTATCTTAATCGGGCCTAACAATATAGCCCGTCACAGATAAGATTAACCACGCAATACAAGTCAAACTTTGTTGGGTAGAAGCCCGTCACGGATGACTAATTTCAATCGGGCAAACTACTCAGCCCGTCATCGATGACTACCATCCCTAACGGGCTTTTTGAAAGAGCCCGTCACCGATAGGTTTGACCCCACCTGTTGAGTCAAAATAGTCCTGGTTCGGATGACTTATCTCTATCGGGCTTAGATTAGGAGCCCGTCAAGGATGTCTATATCCCTATCGGGCTTTTTTTGAAGCCTGTCACGGATGAGTATCTCTTTCGGACATTTTTAAAATGCCCATCAGGGATGAGTAAGTCAGCAAAAAAAATAAAATTTATTTTTTTGGCTAGCCTCAGGCCTTTGCTAGCCATGCCCGCTGTAAAAATGGACAGTCCCAACAACCATATTCAGTACATATTCCAGCATTTCATCAGATATTCACAGCTAATTCACAAAATCAAACCCAATTCACAACCAATTCATATATATACATTAACATCCACAGACCCATTCACATATATATAACATTCACATCCATTTTTTGCTCTCCAAACCGCCGACATGTATCAAAACCTATAAAACTGAATTATAAATTGGAACAAGTTTATATGTAATTAAGAAATGCAAATATATACAGAAGAACGTGCAGAATTGTATTACAAAGAATATTTACAAAAATCAAATGTTTGTCGCAAAAGCATTTCTTTCGGCTAGGACTTTACTCTAAACATTCCTTTCGGCGACAAGAGATCATCTAGTATGAATTGTGCTATCTCCTCTCTAATGATATCGAAGTTGTTTTCCGGAATTGCCGAAAGTTTTTCCTGCATGTGAGACGCCAAGTTAGTCTACATACTTGGAAAGTTAGTATGAATCGTGTTATCTCCTCTCTAATGTATATAAACAACTGAAGCACACACCTCAAGGTCGAGCAATGTCACCTTGTTTGCGAGGCTCCTCATGTTATGGCATACGTGGAACCCACACTGGTCGCCAACTTGTTGACGTATTGGAAAGTCCTTTTTATGACCGAGTATGGGATGCCCTTCCTTATGCCTCCCACATTTTGCCACGTATTGGTCCCAGGCATCGTTCAAGGCAGTTTCGATCGCCGACCAATCGTATATTTCTTTTTTGATATTGGAGTTAAGGTAGTATACCAAACTCCACTTCGGCACTATGACCAAGAGAATCCAATAATGACTACGACATTAATAAATTGCAAGTTAAATACTAAAGCTATACGCGTCGCACATTTGATTCTAAGTAGGGTACACGCTTACTGTTCAGAGTAGGCACACATAATGAAGTCCTTGTCTTGACGGGACCATAAGCAGTCCTTGATATATTCTACCATGCTGGCTCGATCATAGTTCATAGTTGTCTCGTTGACGACACTTGGATCGAGTAAGGCAACATGGGAAGCATTACGATGGACATGCTTCCAAGTTAACCTAGAAGCAAGACAAGAATCCTGGCAAGCGTAATACAAGGATAGTTATTACCATATCTCGTACACAAGAATACTTACAAGGAGTAGCACTTAAGGAGGTTGATGTCGACCGCTCGCACCCTGTAGAGGTCCCATAGATCTTGAAAGTCTACGGCGATAAAGGCTTCAGGGCCGAGGAACAACTGTCTATCGTACTGGCCCGTCATGGAGGTCTCTCTATGCTTCCTCCTTGCGTTGGACCTCTCCATGTAGTACCCATGCAACTCTTTGCATGCAGGACCCATCTTCGATAAGACGTCGTCTCCGACCAATAGTATGCCTAATGTGAATTCTTTACGAGAACCTGATGGCGCCTTGCCAAGATCTAGCTTCTTTGGAGCAAGAAGCGACCCTTACACATTTCCTCTTCCTCTCCCCCTTCCAGCAGCTCTTTTACGTGATCCAAGCTTGGGTGGAGAAGATGCTGCCCTCTTTCTTTTTTTGGAGACTGGGGGGAGGTGCGCTCTGCTGCTGACCTCTTGTCCGTCATCCCCAAAATCTGTATCATACTGCAATTGGAGATCTTGATCTCCTTTTTCAACGGCAGGAGGGGCAGATACAAGAGCTGGAGAGGGACGCGGCGGCGGCACCGGATGAGCACTTGGTGCTGGCCTAGGAGTTATATTTATCTGAATGTTCTGCTTGGGCCATTGGATAAAGGTCCCACGTGCAGCTTCAAGGGTCAGAACCTCATCATTTGGTGGGAGCGGGAGAGTGAAGCCAACCCAATCAGGCTTCACCATGTCCACTTGAACTTTGGCATGGCCGGCTAGCAGCTGCCCCCCATGCACTCGGGTCTCCGGCATGGGCTTGAACGCAAGACCCTCTGCGGCAGGAATTGCAAAGTCTTTTGTCACCCTAACGACTAGGGTGCATGATGTGGGTCCCTGCAATAGATTCATACGTGTGTTTATAATATGTTATAATGTACTGTGGTGCTAAGAGAACATATACGTTTTGTGTTGGTTTTACCGTTATGTGGTCCACTGCATTAGGGGCTGGTGTTTCTTGTGCCGCCGCTCCAGTAGATGCGCAGCTGCTACGCCTCTGCGTGGGGCTCGTTTCTACTATGGGAGCGGCAGCAAGCTCGCTTTCCCTGAGGCGTGCCTCTACCCGAGCCTCCACTTGTAACAACTTGGAATCGAACTCTTCTCGGAGCTCGTTTCTAATCTTGTCCCGAAGTTGTTCCTTAAGGCGTGCATCTTTCTGCATCTTTGAAAACCTGTGCTTCCTGTACTGCTACGCGTATTGGGGAAACCCAAGCTTCCATGGAACATTGGAGCCAATGCCCCTTGTCCGTCCACGGTGTTCTTCGCTTCCCAACGCTTTCGTGAGGATGTCATCCTCGCGTCTTTGTGAGCAAACCTCTTCGGAGGCCTGTCTCTCAGCAGTCATCTCGACCTGCGATATAGTTAGGACGAATTTAATCAAGAGTACGATACAACCTAACGAAACATACTCTACGTGTGGTACTTACGATTTTCTGGTACACCGCTTGATCTTCGGGATTTGGGAACGTAAGTGTTCCATCACTATTCTTCTTCACCCTCGCCCTTGCCCAGTTCTTTGCTCGGGTGGTCGGGATATCACCAAGAACTGGCGGCGTGTTAGATTCTGCAGCAGCTTCATCCTCCTTGACCCATTCGTGCTACTTCCCGGCGTAGCCTCCTGTGCCAAGCCGGTGCGGGTGAAGGTTTTTTGCCTGCAACCTCCTATAGGCCTCGCTTTTTGCCCGAGACTCAGGGGTTGATTTTGCGGCATGGAACTCTTCCCACACGATCTATGAGATGAACGGGTACTCCCCGAATGGTTCTGGCTGGGCGGGGTTAAGGACGTAGTCGGTGACCAATGTGGTCTTGAAATTTTTCCATAAGTTGCCCATCTTGCGGATAGCCTGCCGCTTGAGTCTTGCCTCGGCCTCTGGGGGGTATTCGAAGCTTTCCTTGAAATGCTTCCAGGCCTCATCTTTTTCTTCCTGTGGGACCAGATTGATGTGGTCCTTTAAAATGGTGAAGTTCCGCCTCCCGAGGACTCCGCATATCGTTGAGAACTTTTTGACAGCTTTCGCAGGAGCTGTCAGAAATCCCAGATCGTCCACCTCTGTTATGGTGTACACTTCCTTAGGGATCTTATTCTGGGTCCTAGGAGCCCGGCTCGATGTTGTCCCACTAGTAGTCGCTGACATGGGTTCGCCTTGCTGCGACATTTTCTATATAACTGTTGTACGGCAAGAAAGTTAAAAAAAGGTGTACTACACATGTATTCCTTGATTAATGCGACAAATATACCCGATATTACATCTCCACCATTGTAGTATACAATGTCGACGTACCATTGTAATATACGGTCGACATTGTATAAATTTAGTGTCAAATTAGTACTACAATGAATTAGTATAAATTAATACTTCATAGTATAAATTAATACAATGAATTACTATGAACAATTCTTAATTTAGTGTAATATATTATATATATTCATTGTAATAATTCATTGTATACTATATTAATACTAATATAGTAATTGTATAAATTAATAATTCATACAAATATACTATAGTATTGATACTATAGTATACAATGTACTAATATGCTATAGTACACTATAGTACTAATTCATACAATGTACTAATATACAATGTACTATAGTATAAATTAATAATTCATTGTATACTATATTAATACTAATATACTAATTGTAATATATTATGAAATACTATGAATTAGTATTAATTGGGACACTAAATTAGTACACTATATTAATTTATACTATGAATTAGTATATTACAAATTTAATTCATACTAAATTCATTCCAATTTGTCAACTAATTCATAGTAGTTCAAATAAATTTGACACTAAATTCAAACTAATTCATACTAAATCATTCCAATTTAATACTAATTCATAGTAATTCAAATAAATTTATCACTAAATTAATACTAATTCATACTAAAATTCATTCCAATTTAATACTAACTCATACTAATTCAAACAAATTTGACACTAAATTCAAACTAATTTCATACCGGTGACGCGGCGGCGGCGTTGAGGAGGAGGACGGCGGCGGCGAGGAGGAGGACGGCGGCGTTGAGGAGGCGCCGGCGGCGAGGAGGAGGATGGCGTTGAGGAGGTGGCGGCTTCGAGAAGGAGGACGGCGTCGAGGAGGCGGCGACGTCGTGGAGGCGGATGGCGGCGTCAAGGAGAGGACGGCGGCGGCGAGGAGGAGAAGGACAGCGGCGGCGAGGAGGAGGTGCTTGGAGGAAGGAGGCGGCGGCGTGAAGGAGTGATAGTGAGATTTAGAGTCCGATCTGGATCGGTAGAAAACCTAGTCGTAGGTCATCACCATCGGGCACAAGTACTAAGCCCGATACGGATGACAATCATCCGTGACGGGCACAAATAACAAGCCCGATATGGATGACACACATCCGTGACGGGCATAAGTAACAAGCTTGATACGGATGAGAATCATCCGTGACGGGCATAATAAACAAGCCCGATACGGATTACACACATCGGGGACATGCATAACTAACAAGCCCGATACGGGTGACACACATCCGTGACGGGTAGAACTACTACGCCTGATAGAGATAACCTCATCTTTGACGGGCATTATTTATATGCCCGATAGAGATAAGCTCATCCCACTATAGAATTAAAATATTCCTTATTAATTGTATTTAATAATGATATTTAAGTTATAAAATCATTTATAATTAACTTATACCCGATTTAAAATTGCTATTACATTTTTAAATGGTGTAAAATTTCTGTTAAATTTCAAAAACCATATGAAATTAAAATATGCCTTATTAAATTAGTTTAAAATTGCTATTAAATTTTAAAAAACTATTATAATTAACCTATGCCTTATTTAAAAAGTATAAATTTGCTATTAAATTTTAAAAACCATATGAAATTAAAATATGCAGATCATAAGACACCGGTACAAAATACTTCATTACTTATATCAATTTGCAAATTACAGTACTACGAAGACTCTGTTTACAAGGATATGTCTTCCGTATGGTCAGAACGAGCGTATGCCACTTCGTCTTCGGGATCATCGTCAAGGTCGATCTGAGGTCTCACATGAAAATTCTGGTTATATTCTTCCTCATCGACGACGTTGTCAACTCCAACAATTCTTCGTTTGCCATCCCTAACGACGTGCAGCTTCTTGTTTGCGAGGTCTTGTATATAGAAAATCTGCTCGACCTACTTCGCTAGGACGAATGGTTCGTCCGCGTATCCAACCTTAACCAGGTCCACTTGTTGGCGCAGAATTTTGACCCGCCTTGCAACCAAACGGGTTCCGCGTTACCACGGCGGCCTGGGAGGTTTGCTTTACTCCAGTGCAGGTCCAAATGGATTGCCTAGTCGTGTGCAGAGCGTGCCAGTTGATTTGATCTGCAATCAACAAGAAACAAGTAAACCATGTCAGAAAACAATGGCCGATCGGCCAATATGCCGATGACACATTGTCAAAGTCCAGCCGATAGGGCAAAGCTATATCGGCTTACTCATGATAAAATAAGATTAAAGTATGAATCCAAACTTATCGGCCTTTGTCAACATGTTAATGTCAATCAACAGCACCGGTCGATAAGGAATAATAAAGATTACTACACTAGCTAGTACTCTAGTGCAAATCTACATGAACCAATCAACCAATAAAAACATATCAATCACAGATAAACCCTAGAGAATTATCCATAACAGATGTATTCCTATTAATCAATCCGTTTAATGTAGATGACAGATACACATGAAAACATTATAATAAACACGTGTATCAAATAAAACTGGCTGAAACCCCAGTTATATCCTTAATTACAACCGAAAGCAGACTTTGTGTTAGATCTCAAAACAGGACTAAGGTCGATAGCAACTCAAATTGTGAATCGAAACTTAACACAAAGAAGATCAAGCCGTCGATTGCTTTTGGGGATGGTAGATGCATTGAACAATCTAACCAAGCATAATAATTAAACCGTCGTCGGCAATAAACCCTAAAACGAATAGATCGCCGGCGAAGCATAATTAAGACGTCTGTCAAGATTACTCAAAACATGATAGACGACGATCACATCATCGAGGCTTAACGTGCCTAAAACGACACGCTAGCTCCGACGATGCCGATCGTTGGGAACGAGTTCTTACCTTTGCTCCGGGAAAGCAAGAACTCGTCAAGGTCAACCTCTTGCGAGGGTTGGCAATGCGTCGAAGTAGATTGAACTGGTTTGTTGTATTGGATTGTGAGAGAGTTTCTATGTACAAACTACCGGGATATTTATACCCGAGATTACAACAGAGTCCTTGTAGGACACGATCTTATCTCTAACAAACAACAAGTCTTCACAGCAGACTCTTGCCACAGATTAGATCTAAACCTACTTGATTTACAAGATACAATTGCCTAAAACCGAGCTTTATCTCTATTTGGCAACTTCCTTAAAGCTTATCTTGAGCCCAGACCAAGCCCACGCTGACTCTGTCAACTTACAACCCGTATCGGCCAACAATCACATCGAATCCGTATCGGCCGATACGTCCTTTCTGGCAGCACCTCCCCAGTCCGATACGGTTACCGAGTCCGATACGAAGCCTGGTCCGACTCCAACTCAATCCTTCTTCTCTGCTTCGGTTTCCTCTTTTACTTCCAAGTCGATTACCAAAATCCGTCGTTAACACATGCCCCCCAATTCCGCTTCATTATATAATGTGGCGGAATTAGCTCCGAGGAACCCATCAACTTCCTTACTAAAGCTTGGCTGAAAACCGCGCAAATCCAGATTCACATCCCTCCGCCGCCGATTCGACAATCCCTTCGTGTTCCTCAACTCCGGCGACCCCTCGGCGTCCCATCGACATCGACCCCCTCAACAGCGACCCCTTTCGACGACAACAATGGCCTCCGCTCCGTTCTACGCCTCCGAGGTCCCTGTGGTAAGTCAATCCCTTCTAAATCCACATTCTCACTTTTCCGCCGATTTCTTCAAACTAGGGATTCAAAATTTTGCCTCCCGGGTCTTATATTTTCAATCGTCGTTCTTATGACCTAGGTCTTCAAAAACCAAATCCTGATCCCCACCGATGACAAATCACATTGCTTCTTACTAAGCCCCATGGGTGACTGCGACCCAACTTGGCTGATTAACGCTAAAACAGACAGAATCCCCTTTAGGCAAGCCAAGCCCAATGTCTTCTCGTGGAAGCACACTTTTAGATCCTGGCCGTTGAAGCTTAATGGGTACAGAACCTGGCATAAAAGAATTGTTGCTGCCAAACAAGTCCACTGGGACGAAATTGGGATCGGCCAATGTATCGCTTTATCCCTGGCCGATACCAATAAGAACGAGCCACTCATGTCAGCCGCCAGCTATTTCTGGTCAAGTACCTTGAACGCCTTTGTGTTCAAACAAGGTTCGATGACCCCCATTCTAATCGATGTCAAGATACTGACAGGGTTGGACATTGACTCCGAGATCAATCCCTTCAGCCTCCTGATACATAGCAACCACAAGCTGAAGACCAAGAAGATTGAAGGCTGGTCCGGGTACATCTCTGAACACATGGAACAGGGATCGGTCTCAGATCGAGAACATGTAGCCTTCCTAACATTGTGGTTGGAGAGATTTGTCTTCTGTGGATCGACCTGTGGCCCCACTACAAACTGTCAACACTTGGCTCAGGCTCTGGTCGACAAGAAACAAATCCCCTTGGGCCGATACCTCTTGGGAGCTGTCTATCGGCTGCTTCATGTTTCCACACAATACTTGATGCTAAAACAGACTGTGGCACATGGAGGACCATGGTGGTTTGTTCAACTATGGCTTACCATCCACACCAACACCATGGTGAATCGGCCTCCACTATCGGACTCCTGCTTCCCCTCCAAATATGCTGATCATGAAGACCTCAGGACCAGAAGATGCATGTCCTATGGGGAAGCAACCTCTGTCTACCCAGGCGCAGACCAATCGGCCAAAGACATGTCTACATGGTTCATTCGATTCTTCACCGGCCCTCCATCAGCTAGGATGGACATGTTTGTCTACACATCGGACCGAGACTTTGAACTCCCTGACGATCTTCAGCTGAGTTTAATAAATGATGATTCAGAGTCAAGAGAACTTTTCATGATCGGCCTCACTCCATGCCTGCTCCCAGTAGGCATATTTCAGGGAAGAAGCACCAGCCTATCTTATGAGTTTTACAACCCAATGGTAGCCGCTCGACAGTGCGGGCTTGGGCAACTCCCTGTCAGCCTGTATCTTCATAGACTCCTAGAGAGCAGAGGCACGGTTCCATCGGCGCTGGTCATGAGCAAGGCGTTTGAAATCGAGCTCCCAAATCTCGGCGATTGCGACTGGTTGCATCTAAGCGCTTTTGTCCACATCAGCTTCCAGGCATGGTGGCAAGAGTGGGCCGCTCATATTTTCCACCAATCGGCCAGATTTTATGTGACAGAGCTTATCCAGGGTATCAGCCCCCAAGTCCCAGACGGGCCGACACCATCCGTGAGCAACAGTGGACGAAAAATCTTTTATGCTCAAGCCATAGCTCCATCAGGATCAACTATCCTGGAATCCATCATCGGCCTTACTGCCCCAAAGGTTTCAACGCTACTTCAAGAGCCGATGATTAAAGAAAATCCCAAGAGGAAAGCACCAGCCAAGGGCAAATCCCAAAAATCCAGCAAGAAGGCCAAAACTGACGACCAAGCCGATCTCGAAGAGCTGGACCCCCCCATGGAAGAATTCCTTGATGAACAAGTGATGGAGGAGGAGATCAATGCAGCAGCCGCCGATGTGTCTGAAGAAGAAGATTCGTCGGCTGAGACCATCAAGAAACCATCGGCCAAGACCACTACAATCCCATCGGCCGATGACCAAGCCGGTGCTGCCCCACCAAGGAAGACTAGACACGCAGTCCGCAAGGTTAAAATATTTCTTTTACTGGACTTCATGCAATCCCCTTCTTATTGGTATGCTATAATTTGACATCTTTTCAGGCTGCTGCGTCGTCTATACTCAAGGAGAGAACCCAATCGGCCCCTTGAAGAACCAAGAAGGCAACCTTTCAGAGGCGTGAACGAGCTAAAGCCCGATTGAGGACTCCTTCTCCTTCTCCACCACCCTCTCCGACTGTCTCGGTAAGAGTTGATTTTTGCATTATCTTGCTATTTATATAACCCTATTTACCAATTTCTTGCCTTTTTCAGCCTAGGGCTACATCATCTTCACCACATCGGCCAACCCCCTCGCCTACTGCGTCGACACACCAAAGGGAGGCTGATGCAAGGACCACTGATGCTCCAACACAGGTAACTAAGATTACTCGGACCCCCTTTCTGTCGGTTCCTGTTTAATAAGGCTGACCTCGACCCATGTTGACATTTGTAGAACCTGGTCGATATGTTCTCCTTTGATATCGGCCAGTTTCTTGACGATGAGGACAAGGAGCTACCTAGCACAGCCAGGGCACCAATCTCTGACGATCTGAAGAACCGACTGATCGATATCGCCAATCGGCTGGAGTCCTCGCTGGAGTACTTGGTGGAAGATTGCACCCCCATCAGGGTCAGGGTACAAGAAATTCAAGACGAACTGCCTGAAGACCTGATGGAGGTCCTAACACCGGCCATCTTCTTGGAGCAATTCCGATTCAAGCTCAACAAGGCCAAAGAAAGACTCGCAGAGCGACGAGAGCGTGACCAACTGGAATCGGCTTTGTCCGCCAGCAAGGCCCAAGTTAACGCTGACAAGACCAAACTGGACGAGCTAGCGGTGGAGCCGATCGTCTTGAAAAACAGACTTGAAGAACTCCGTCGTCTCGAGGCGGAGCTAGAATCGAAGCTGAAATCCACTCGTCAAGAAATCCAAGAAGTCGAAGCCAGGATAGCTGCCTCGCCTAAGGCCATAGAAGACCAGACGGCAAAGTTGAAGGCATCGGCCAAGTACCTTGCGACCCTGAGCAAATCGCTGAAGCCGATCCTAGGGTCGACGGCCGATGACGCCCAGACTATAGAAGACATCGAGCAGATCCGCCGTAAAGCCGTTGCAGCTATTGCAGACTTCATAGGATGATGTAGCATACCTTGTCTTTATACTGTGTAAATGCAAACATTATCGGCCAAGCAGCCGAATTTGATCTGAAAACTCCAACTTGAATATTATTTGTGAAATCCTTCAAACAAATATCCTTTGATCTTATCGGTCAGGAATCTGAATTCGACCTTAATCTGAAAAGTCCAGCTTGAAATTCATCCTGCAAACAGATATTCCTTTACTATAAATAACCTCATCGGCCAGAAAGCCGAATGCCTTGAAAAATTCCTTGAAAAATTCCGCGATTATATATATATATGCACCCCAAATTTTAGAAGATGAGGGCTCATGTTGTAAAATTTGAACTAAGGACGATAGTATATATCGGCCATCTATAGACGATGCATAGCACATCGGCTGTTATCATAAATCGGCTAAGGGGCCAATCATGAATCAATCCAGGCGCTAGGATAATATTTCTTTAAGTACTTTCCATTAAGAGCTCGTCCATAAATCTCACCATCTAGCCCCTGAAGCAAATAAGCGTTGTGAGGGACACATCGATGAATCTGAAAAGGACCTTTCCAATTAAGTGACCACTTGCCGAATTTATTATCTCTGGAACCAATCGGCATTATGAGCTTCCATATAAGATCCCCTTCCTCAAATGACTTGGCAACAACCTTTTTGTTATAATGATGAGCCACTCTGTCTTTATCACGTTTGATTTTCTCTAATGCCCGTAATCGGACATGTGCCAAGTTATCCAACTCATCAACCATAAGATTGTAGTAGTCATTGGCTGTCAAGTCGTCTTGCAAAGCAATCCTTCTTGAGCCGATGTTGGTTTCCCATGGCAGCACAGCTTCATGTCCATAAACCAACTGATACAGAGGCACTTGAGTCGCACCATGGCAAGCCATCCGATACGCCCAAAGGAAATCGGCCAGCGTCGCGTGCCATTGCCTCGGCTGTTTGTTGATTTTCCTCTTGATTAGCTTGATTAAAGTCTTATTAGAAGCCTCTGCTTGCCCATTAGCTTGCACGTAGTAAGGAGAAGAATTTAATAATTTAATGCCCACGCTGTCGGCGAACTGGACGAACTCGTCGGACACGAAGATTGATCCCTGATCGGTGGTTATTGTCTGAGGTAACCCAAACCGATATATGATATATTCCTTGACAAACTAAATCGCATCTTTGGAATCAACCTTCTTAAGGGGAACGGCCTCAACCCACTTTGTGAAGTAATCTGTAGCCACCAAGATATACTTGTGTCCCTTACTTGATGGCGGGTTAATTTGGCCGATCATATCCATTCCCCATCCACGAAACGACCACGGCTTTATGATTGGATGCATAGCCGATGCCGGTGCTCGCTGAATTGCTCCAAATTTCTGACAATCTTGACATCCTTTATAATACTTGAAACAATCCTCTAGCATTGTCGGCCAAAAATATCCAATGCGTTTCAACAGTCATCTCATTTTATGGGCCGATTGATGTGTTCCACAAATTCCTTCGTGGACCTCGCTTATAACAATTTTGGCCTCCTCAGGACCTAGACACTTGAGCAAGACACCATCAACCGTCCGATGGTATAAGTCATTATCTAACAGAACATACTGCAATACTTTATATTTCATCTTCCGTGACGCCGATTGGAAAGGACTCTTCAAATAATCAATGATAGCAAATCTCCAATCGTCGGCGTCCACGGCGGCGACTCGAACCCGTACATCCTTGGCCATCGGCCTGTATCCCGATGCTCCCTGAGCCAGATCATTGGCCTCGAAGTTTTGCTTCCTGGGTATATGCCTCATTGTCACGATCTTGAATGCTTGAAGCAACGCCTTGCACTCTTCATTGTAGACATTGAGGGTATCATTTTTGCATTCATACTCTCCAGAAAGTTGATTAATTATCAGTTGTGAATCACCAATGATCTCTACGGAATCGGCCTCGACTTCTTGTAATAACTGCAAGCCTTTAAGCACCGCTTCGTACTCTGCTTGATTGTTAGTATAATAAGGCTTGATAGTAAAAGCAAACTCAAAACTTGCCCCCCGAGGGGATATAATGACCAGGCCGATACCGCATCCGTGTCAGCAGACAGATCCATCAAAATACAGCGTCCATGGTACGATATCTGCATATGCGACTGAATCATCCCGGTGTTGAACAATGAAATCGGCCAGGGCTTGTCCTTTGATCGCTTTGGCCGATTCATATCTGAGGTCAAACTCTGTTAAGGCAAAAATCAACTTCCCAATTCTTCCTTTTAGCACAGGGGCCGATAACATGTATTTCATCACATCGGCCTTACTTACCACAATGCACTCGTTGGAAAGTAAATAATGCCTCAATTTAGTACATGAAAAATATAAGCACAAACATAATTTCTCCACCGGCGTGTATCTTGTCTCGGCGTCTAACATCCTCCTACTGAGATAAAAAATAGCTCTTTCCTTACCATCAATGTCTTGAACCAAGACTGAGCTGATGGATCTCTCATCGGCCGATAGGTACAGCCTGAATGGGACCCCTTTCCGTGGAGGGATTAGAACTGTGGGAGAGGTTAAATACTCTTTGATATCATCCAGCGCCTTCTGTTGCTTATCACCCCATACGAATTCCTGATTGTCCTTTATCTTCAACAGTGGAGTGAATGGCTCTATTCTGCCTGAAAGATTTGATATAAAACGCCGGACAAAGTTGATCTTTCCGAGCAGAGATTGTAACTTGGTCTTGTTTTCTGGAGGCTTGATTTTCTGGATGGCATCAATACTCTTCTGTGTAATTTCAATTCCCTTCTCATGGACCAAGAAGCCCAAAAACTGACCGGCCGATACGCCAAAGGCACACTTGTTAGGGTTCATCTTTAAACCATATTTCCTCGCTCTTTCTAGTACCTTGCGTAAATCGGCCAAGTGCATATCATACTCTTTTGACTTTATGACGACATCATCTATATAAACCTCAATCAAAGAACCGATAAGATCATGAAAAATATAATTCATGGCCCTCTGATAAGTAGCTCCAGCATTTTTCAAGCCAAAGGTCATGACAACCCACTCGTACAGGCCGATTGCCCCTGGGCATCTGAAAGTTGTCTTATGAATGTCTTCCTTAGCCATAAAGATCTGATTGTAGCCTGCGTTTCCATCCATAAAACTGATAATCTTATGCCCAGATGCAGCGTCAACTAGCAAATCAACCAATGGCATAGGGTACTCGTCCTTTGGTGTTGCCTTGTTTAGATCTCTGAAATCGATACATACCCTTAGCTTGCCGTTCTTCTTCAATACTAGAACTATGTTGGAGACCCACTCCGCGTATCGGCAGGGTCTGATAAAGTTGGTGTCGTAAAGCCTTGTGATTTTTGCTTTGATAGCTTCATACATATCGGCCTTAAATCTCCTAGGAGATTGTTTAAATGGCCGATAGCCTGGTTTGATAGGTAGCCGATGTTCTATAATCGATCGGCTTAATCCTGGCATCTCATGGTATTCCCATGCAAAACAATCCATAAACTCTTTCAGAAGATTTATCAGATTATTCTTATATTCCTTTGGCAGGCTAGCACTTACATACGTCGGCCTAGGCCTATCACCTATTCCTATATCAACCTCTTCAAGTTCGTCGGCCGATGTGAAGCCTTGTCCCAATTTTCCATCTAATTCATCCACTGCATCGTCTGTGTAGGGACCAGCTTGTTCGTCTTGGACAGTGGATGGGACATCTTTGTTAAAGCAACTGCTTGTCTTGATCTTCAATCGTCTCGATATCGCAATCAGTTACTTTGAGGAAATCGGCGTCCCAGACTCGCTCGGACAAGCAATCGATTCCCTCCATCTCCCAAACTGCGAGATCGGCGTTGGCCACGTGTACTGACCGATCGGCCTGCACGATCTCGACCTGGTCCCCTTGCCATTGTATCAAACATTGATGCATTGTTGAAGGGACGCAACAGTTTGCATGGATCCAGTCTCGTCCCAACAACAAGCTGTAGGAACCCTTTCCATTGAAGACGAAGAAGGTTGTGGGTATCGTCTTGCTGCCCACGGTGAGTTCCACGTTGAGCACCCCCTTTGCCTCAGAGGCGTTGCCACCAAAGTCTTTTAACACCATGTTGGTCTTGATAAGGTCCTCTGGCTCCTTTCCAAGCTTCCTAAAGGTTGTGTATGGCATCAAATTGACCGCCGCGCCGCCATCGACCAGCATCTTTGTCATCGGCCGCCCGTTGATAAATCCCTTGATGTATAACGGCCGCAAGTGTCTGTAGTTGGCGTCAACTGGCTTGTCGAAGATGGCTTGATCTGGTGACAACTGTAGTCTGGCCGAAGATTGTTCATCGTCGACCATCGCTTCATCAGCTGCCTGCACGCTGTACTCTGCTGGCAATATGAAAACCATATTAACAGGCGCCGATGCCACTCTTTTACCTTTTGAAGGCGAAGAAGCCCGAGCTGTGTTGGAAGTGCCCTCATCGGCCTTGACCACCGTGGACTTTATCCTCCACTCCTTCTTGGTCTTGGTTGGCCGATGGGCTATCTCTACCTGTTGCTCCTGGATTTGCTCCTTCCTCCTTAGCCTCTGAACCCGCTGTTTTTGTGTCTTGGTGAATACATCGCTTGGGCACTATTGGGGGTTCTGGATCTGCTCCTTGGCTTCGATCTGTTGCTCTTGGCGCATCGGCCCCAGCCTTTCATGCACAGATTTTCTTTGCTTGGCCGGCCGATGCGCTCGCCTGCTTGAGCTGCCCTGATAGGAATCTTTTGCCTCATTGCACGCAGGGCACTCCTGGATGGATGGCAACCTCATCCCCTCATTCCAGCAGAACCGGAAAAACTCGCACTCCCAATGTAGGTCGTAAGAGTTGTCTTGATCGGCGTAGTCTTGAGCTTGTTCTTCCTGCCTCTGCTGGTACTTTTTGATCAGGCCCTCAGAGGTCTGATAAGGTCGCTTGCCGGTCCGATGGCCACCGCCGTCGGCCCTGTCTGCCCGCACCATGTTGATTGGAAACGGGTGTCCTTCTATCTTCATCGGCTTCTTGGCGTCATCGATTTTAATCCTGCCTTGTTCGATAGCCGATTGGATCTGTTGTCTGAAGATCTTGCATTCATTGGTATGGTGTGAATAAGAGTTATGCCACTTGCAATATCTTCTCTTCTGGATTTCTTCGGCCGATGGCAATATGTGACCCACTGGCAGCTGAATTTGCTTTTCTTGCAACAGTAGATCAAATATCTTATCGGCCTTGTTGATATCGAAGTCAAACTTGTCTTCTTTGTCACCCTTTTTTGCCCACTGGCATGTTGTTGGCTTCTTCATCCGGGCCCACTCGGCCAGGTCGACATCGACATCTTCCGAATCATCATTGTCGGAGGCATACTGATAGATCGTATTGATCTTCTTTGCAAACTTCTTTGTCTCCTGGAATCGTTGCTCGTGGGCCGATACCCTCTGTGCTAGCTGAACTAAACTGTCAAATTCATGTGATGAGAATCTCTCTCGTATCGGCCCGAGTAACCCTTGAAACGCCAGATCGGCCAATTGAGAATCGGTCAAGCTGAGGCTGTAACATCTATTTCTTATGTCCCTAAACCTTTGGATATACTCTGGGACCGATTCGTCAACTCATTGCCTAATGGCGGTGAGATCGGACAGTTTCATCTCTTGTACACCATTGTAGAAATATCTGTGAAATTGTTTCTCAAGATCTATCCATCCTCTGATGGACTTGCAGGGTAAGGATGAAAACCATGTAAATGCAGACCCTGATAAGGACAGAGGGAAAAATCTGACCCTCAATGCCTCTATGGCCGATGCCTCCCCACACTGTGCTAGGAATCGGCTCACGTGCTCGTACGTTGAGACATTGTCTTGCCCGGAGAACTTGGAAAAGTCCGGGATCTTGTATCGGCTCGGCAGTGGCACTCTGTCGAACTCTTCGGGGTACGGGTGCCGATACACTGTGGAATTCTCCTTGGGCTTCAAGCCGAACTGATCTCGCATCACTTCAGCTATCATATCGGCCCAGTATCCTGCGGGCCGGTGTGGGAGGTCTTGCTGATATGATTGTTGCAAGCCCTCTGCTTGATACTGTCTGGGGTAGTACGGCTGATAATGGTGATCAAGGTTCTGTGCGCCATACTGCCCTGTGGTGTGCTGCTGGTAGCCTTGTGGCGTGTTGTAAGCAGCTTGTGGAGGAGGGTTGTTGAACACAAGGGCTTGTGGCTGTCCGGCCGATGGCTGGTTAACAGGAACTTGCTGCATCGGCTCGATCACTGGTTGCTTCCCCTTGGTCCATTGTGCATATTGTTCTTCTGTGATGTGCTGAGGGCTCCCCCCTGTCTGACTGGTGAGGACCAGTGGCAGTGTTGTTGTTGGCTGCGCCGATGGGGGTGGCATCGGCGCTGTCGGCTGAGCCGTGCTCAGGTCGTTTCTCAGGGTCCGATAGGCAGGGAACTTATTTTCTGGTAAGAAAATCGGCCCCTGAGGCTTGTACTGGTGAATTGACCCGTCTAAGATCGATTTGACCGTATTGGTCAATGTGTTCACCAGAATCCCCGACTGGTTGACTAGCGCAGAATGAACTGCGGAGTCAATCCTGTCTTGCAACATCGGCGCTGCAGTATCTTCGGTCTTGACGGTGTGCGCCGCCGCCGATGTGCCAGCTCCATCTCCAGGACTCGGCATAACTACCTTGGATTTCTGGATCAAGGTGCCTTGCCGAGTCCTAGAATATGTTTGCAGGTACATATTCTGGAACTGCTCGACTAGCTTCTCCATCTCAGCCTTTTGCTCTGCGTTGAGCTGGTCGGCGGTTACAGGGACGACGTTCTCCTCGGAGATCTCGGCCTGCTTCGACATCTTGAGGAGATTTGTTGCTGTTGCAGAGTTTGCGTTTTTTGGGTCCCACCAGGCGTGCCAAAAGCGTGTTGGCGAAACACAGCTTTTGGCAAACGGTGGAGCGTGGTCTCTCTAGAAGTGAAGTTGAAAATCGATGTCCCACCAGGCGTGCCAAAAGCGTGTTGGCGCAGAATTTCGACCCGCCTTGCAACCAAACGGGTTCCGCGTTACCACGGCGGCCTGGGAGGTTTGCTTTACTCCAGTGCAGGTCCAAATGGATTGCCTAGTCGTGTGCAGAGCGTGCCAGTTGATTTGATCTGCAATCAACAAGAAACAAGTAAACCATGTCAGAAAACAACGGCCGATCGGCCAATAGGCCGATGACACATTGTCAAAGCCCAGCCGATAGGGCAAAGCTATATCGGCTTACTCATGATAAAATAAGATTAAAGCATGAATCCAAACTTATCGGCCTTTGTCAACATGTTAATGTCAATCAACAGCACCGGCCGATAAGGAATAATAAAGATTACTACACTAGCTAGTACTCTAGTGCAAATCTACATGAACCAATCAACCAATAAAAACATATCAATCACAGATAAACCCTAGAGAATTATCCATAAAAACATCTCCAAGTGACATAGGGTATTGACAATATCAGCCTGCATCTTATCTAGATCTTCGGGATCTATAATCTTCTGACCGATTGTATTGAAGAAAGCACAAAGCCGTTGGATCATGTGACGGACTTTGGGTGGTAGAATGCCTCTGATAGCAACTGGCAAGATCTGTGTGATTAGCACGTGGCAATCGTGAGATTTCATTCCAACCAGTTTTAGGTCCTCCAATTTAACGTACTTACTGATCTTTGCTGAATAGCCCGAAGGAACCTTAATATCAGTCAGGCATGATAGCATTACGATCTTCTCATCCTTCGACAATGTGTGGCAAGTTGGTGGGAGATACCAACTTGTCACGCCCGGAAATTTTTCCCAAATTTCCAGACCATTTTGTGTATTAAGTCCCTGTTAAGGCATCAACCAGGGTACACAAAACGACAAATCAATAAACAGACCCAAACGTAAATAAAGCGATAAATACTTACAACAGAGGCACTTAGTCCTCACACCGAAAAGAAAACAGCAGTGGAAAGAGGCGATCCTACCGGGGCTTCAGCTTCACTCCACAGGCAAACTCAACTGGGGTCTGAGCCTTGGTCCTCTAACTTCATCTTCAACTCAGAAGTACTAAACTTCTGAAAAGGGGGGAAAATAGCAAGATTGAGTACAACCACCGTACTCAACAACCCACACCAAAGATGCAAACGTGCAAAGGGGAGACAGAGGGAGGCTTGTGGCTATTTGCAGAAAAGCGGTTGTAAATCTTTATATTTTAAAACAGTAAACAGTTGTTTAATTATGATAGGATTAAATCTCCACTGAACAACGCTACAACCACGTTGAACAGGCCCAACCATTCCACCTGAACTACACCAGTTCATTAAGTCAAATTAATTAAGCATGTGGGACTAATCACTGTGAATCTGGTTGATCGCCCATAACCGCGGGCACGGCTATTCGAATAGTTTTACTCTGATCAGAGGTGCGCAACTGTACCCACAAGACACGATTCCACACATGTTACCATGCCCCGAAGTATCGCCATGATACTGCAAAAGGGGAAATCGTGACAAGACCTTTCGCATAACTCCTCCTAACCAAGCGCACCACACCGCAGGTTTCACCCCCGCTCCCTTACCAGCAGCGGGCAGCCCCCCTCGTGCCACGGTGAATCCGGCAGCCGATTAACCGGTATATCTCCAGCCGACCCAACTCCATCACGCCCACCCTTGCCGGGGAGCATCGGCTAGGAAAGAGCTATGCTACGAGTCCAGCAGTTGCCCATTCTTGCTTGTGGTAAGCACTATTATTCTTCCAGGGTTTCCCATGAACCGGTCCTTAATTGCCATGGGTGCGACCAGCAAAACCATGCACCCACAGCCCACCATTAGGTCATATTTTAGTTAGATAATTACGACCAATAAAACCTGGTCGGGTGTCCCGAGCAAACCGCTCGTTAGAAGTTAATTGTAAACAGTGTAATTATCCCATTAAATGAGCAAGTGGTAATTAAGCATGGCTAAGCATATACAATTCTAGCAAAGTCAACACAAGTGACTTACGCTAGTCAAATTATCACCCACGGTTAACAAAGGATGGTTTAACAAGTAAACATGGCACAAGCGGACGGATAGGTAAACCCTATTCCCATGTAATTAGCAAAACATGCACTTTATTTGCAAACGTAAAACATTTTCGTAAAATGGGTACAACATGCACAAGGGGAATGTGTGACTTGCCTTGCTTCTTCAAACAATCTTCCAGACTTCTTTCCTCACGAGCGCGAACTTCCGAAACGGCGGAATCTATGCGCTGGCACGCAAAACGAGGAAAAACTCTAATAAAAACCAAGTAAACAGTACATAAAAAGTAAACAAACATGTAGAGCTCAATTTTAGATGAATTTTGTAAGTTGAATGGCTCAATTTGGAGTTCGTATGAATTAGATATGAATTTTAGAAGTTTTGAGCCATTTAAATGAATTTCTGGAAATTAAATCGACTTATTGCGCAATTATTAATTAATTTTACAAAGGAAAGGACTACGCTGACATCATCAAAGGGAATCGGTGCCGGAACGGCGGGTCCCACGTGTCAACGGGTCAAGGGGCGGCTGATCCACGGTGGACCAAGTCCACGCACGCACAGGTGCGGACGCACCACGTGGCGCTGACGTGGCGGCCACGGCGGATGGACGGGAGAAGGTAGCGCCGACGTGGACGCCAACATGGCGAAGCCGTGGGCGGCCACGTGGTATGGGTGTGGACCGGATTAAACAAAGGAGGCCCACGTGTCGGCGACATAAAAGTCAGCGAACCAGGGAGGAAAAGGAGGTAAACTGGACTTGTGCAAAAAGGAAGTGGAAATGAGCCAAGGGAGGTAATTTGGACTTGAGGAGGTGAACTGGACTTCCTCGGGAAAAGTCAAAAGGGCCGATGAGAGACAATGGGCTCTACTGGAAAATGGGCTGAGGGAGCCAATGTAAACTTTGGTGAAGAATAGAGCTAAAGGACCGAGGGACATAAAGTAGACTTTTGTGTGGAGAAAGGATAATAGGCCGACGGCCCAATAGAGGAGAAGGGCGAGGAGGGACGTGAAATGGACTTCTCGCGAGGGAGATGGGCCAATTGGCCCAATGGCTGCTGGGCCGGGAGAGAGAGGTGGGCCGGCCCGGGTGCGGCCTCTACGGCCGGGCGGGCAGCTAGGGTTCGGCCGAACCCTAGGCCGACCGGCCATGGCATGGCGGCGGCGGCCACGGGCCGAGCGACGGCGAGGCGGCGGCGCGGTCACCGGCGGGGACGGCCGGCGAGCGGCGGCGGTGGTGGCGCTGTGGCGGCGGTGTGCGGCGGCAGCGCACGGGGCGGGGCAGCGGCGTACCGGGGAGGGGAGAGGAAAGGAAGGGAGAGAGGGGAGCTCACCGGGTTAGGCCGGAGCCAAAGAAGACGGCAGCGGCGGCGGTGCTACGGCGCGGGGAAGACGGCGCGGAGGCGCGGCCGAGACGCGGGAGCGGCGGCGAGGCCGGAGAGGGCAGCTGCGACGCGCGGGGACGGCTCAGGCGGCGGCGGCGTGCGGCCGGCATGCAGGACGGGCGGAGCGCGTGGAGAGCGGGGGAGAGGGCGGCGAGCTCGGGCGAGGAGGGGAAAAGGTAGAGGGGAGCACGAGGATGCTTTTTATAGAACAGGGAGAGCGCGGAGAGCCCGGAATCGCCGGCGGAGTGGGGGGGTGGCGGCGGCGGTTGACCCGGCAGAGGTTGAAGAAGGGAGGGTATCCAGACTTCGCGCGGCCTCGGGCGCTCGGGCCGGCCCGAGAAGGAGAAGGGGCGAGCGCGGCGGCTTGGGCGAGGCCGAGAGAGGGAAGGGAGGGACGTGGCCCGTGGGCCACACGGGAGAGTGAGGGGAGGAGGCCGCGTGGGCCGCGGGAGAGAGAGGGAATTTTGGGCCGAAGACGGCCCAAAACAAAAGGGACCCTTTTTAATTCAATTTTCAATTAATTTAATCAGTTAAATGAACTTTGTGAATTTAAAATTATTTCTTTAGCTCCAAAAATTCACGAAAAATTTTGGAGAGTACTTTAGGGCACGGGGAATATTACAAAAATATTTTCGGCCATAATTTTTAAAGGAAATTTTTGATTTCCTTGCTAATTTCACTTGATTAAATTGCTTTTAATTTTTATTTAATTTCTGGAAAATGTATTATTAGGCAATTTTTAATCCCGATCGAAAATCGGGGCGTGACACACTCTTCCTGTCTCTTCATCCGTAACAGGCTGAAGCTCACAGCGAATGTTTAATTCCTGCAGATCTAGGCGAGCATTCAACCCGTCCTTTGTCTTTCCAGGCATATTAAGCAGTAGCCCAAGCAAACTATCGCAACAGTTCTTCTGTACGTGCATTAGATCAATGCAATGCCGGACCTCAAGGTCTTTCCAGTATGGTAGCCACCAAAATATGGATTTTTTCTTCCACATACCCTTATCATTTGCCTTGCGACATTTTCTTTTCTTCCCAAACTCATTAGTTATGTTTTTGACCATGTCGTGGACTTCATCCCCAGACAAATCCTTGGGAGCAGTTCCAAGTTCTCTCCGGCCGTTGAAAATTTTCTTCTTTTTTCTAAAGGCGTGGTGTAGCGGGAGCCATCTCCTATGACCCATGTAAACCATCTTTCTTGATTTCTTCAGCCACCTACTGCGTGTATGTTCCATACATTCAGAGCAAGCCTTCTTTCCTTTCACGGTTTGTCCAGAAAGATTACCTAGTGCAGGATAATCGTTAATGGTGCAGAACAATAGAACTCGTAGCTTGAAGTTATCCTGACCATATGCATCCTAAGTTTCCACACCTTCTTTCCAAAGAATCTCAAGATCATCGATAACAGGCTCCAAGAACACATCGATATCATTGTCCGGTTGTTTTAGACCTTGGATTAACAAGCACAATATAATATATTTTCTTTTGAAGCACAACCATGACGGGAGGTTATAGTTCGCAATAAGAACGGGCCAAGTGCTGTGAGAACTGCTCATATCTCCGAAAGGATTCATGCCATCCGTACACAGACATATCCTCATGTTTCTGGGATCGGCCGCAAAGTCTTTGTGCATTCGATTGATATTCCTCCATTGAATCGAATCCGCAGGGTGCTTTAGCAAACCGTCATTCTTTCTATCTTCGGCATGCCAACGCACTAACTTTGCTTCCTTGGGGTTGACAAATATTCTCTTGAAGCGATCAATGATAGGTAGATACCACACAACCTTCGCCGGACCACCCCGCTTTGACTTCTTTCCCTCCCCCGCACTTTTCTTTCGCTTGTATCAAGAAGCCTTGCATACAGGACAAGCATCTAGGTCCGCATATTGCTTATGGTACAATATGCAGTCGTTTGGACAAGCGTGAATTCTACGGACCTCTAATCCCAGGGGACACAGAACTTGCTTTGCTTCATATGTCGTCTCGGGCAATGTGTTCTCTTCAGGAAGCATGGCCTTCAATATTCCCAAAAGTTTCGTAAAACTCTTATCTGTCCATCCACTACTTGCCTTCAGCTTCATTAGGTCCAAGGTAGCTGATAATTTGGTGTGCTTTGCCTTGCATCAGGCGTATAGAGGTGTCTCGGAGTCACTGACCAACCTGTTGAACTTCATGGAATCTCTCTCGTTGTAAGCTTGCTCCTCAACGTCACGTAACATCTCTTGCAGCATATCAGGATCCACATCAACCATTTCACCGCCCAATGGAGATGGTATAAACATGTCATGCTCATCTTCATCTTCATGATTGTCTGCACCAATTCTGTCTGCAGCTGCACCACTACCCGATTCTTGCTCTCCATGCTTCACCCAACATGTGTAGCCCTTCATGAATCCCCGTTGTATCAAGTGAGAGTGTGTTGGCGTAGAATTTCGACCCGCTAGATGTCAAAACGGGTTCCACGTTTCCACGGCGGCCTGGGAGATCTGCTTACCTCCAGTGCAGGTCCAATGGCTTGCCTAGGTGCGTTTAGGGCGTGCCAGTTGATTTGATCTGCAGTCAACAAGAATAAACAAGTAAACCATGTTAGTAAACGATGGCCGATCGGTCGATAGGCCGATGTTGCATCGTGGAAGCCTAGCCGATAGGGCAAAGCTATATCAGCTTACTTGAGGTTATAATAAAGTAAGACTAAAGTACAGATCTAATCTCATCGGCCTTCATCAACATGTTAATGTTGGTTTAATAGCATCGGCCGATGAGGATAAAAGAGATAAATACACTAGCTAATACTCTAATGCAAACTTGTGTGAACCAATCGGCCGATAAAAACATACTGATCACAGCTAAACCCTTAAGAGTAAACTATGATAAATACACTTATATTTGTCGATCTGCTCACACAAGTGGCAAATACATGCAAAAACATAAATAATTACATGCATTAGGTAAATGTAACGCCTGTTTTGCCGCGGCGTTAGCGGGAAAACCTAATCGCTAAAAACCCTATTTGCGAAAGTTTTGCTCTTCGGTTGAGTCTTGTTGTGTGCCAGGTCTCGTGTTTCCCCTCTCGTCTCAACCCCGGAGAAAATCGCGAAATCGGATTTCGAATCCGAACCCTAAAACTCCTTCTCTCTCGGCAAAAGTCTGTTTTGCATCCCTCCCCCTCTGGCCGTTTCCCTTTCGGCCTACTTCCTTCCCTCCCTCCCCCTCGGGCCGCCTCCCGGCCCAGCCCCCTCTCTCTCTTCTTCCTCGGCCCACCCTCCTTTCTCCCGCTGGGCCGCGCTCGTCCGGCCCGGTCCGCAAGGCCTGCCGCGTCGCGCGCGTGCGCCGCATATGCGGGTGAGAGAGAGAGCCCTCTCTCTCCTTCTCCCGTCCCTCACCCTCGCTCTCACGCTCCCCGTTCTCTCCCTTCCCTCTCTCGCTCCCGACGGTCTCCCGCCGGCGTCCCCATGTACCGCCTCCGCCACTGGTCCCCTCGCCCGCGTGCGCCGTGGCCGACCGGCCGGACGGCGCCGCCTGCCCCCGGCCCCCTCCTGCGCCTCCTGCCCCTGGGCTGCCCCCCTGCGCCGCCTGCCTCCGCCCGGCCCCGCCACGCTGCGCGCTCGCGCTGCCAAGGGGAGAGCAGCGCCCTCCCGCGCGCTCCTCTCTCTCTCTCCGCGTGCCTTTCCCGTTTCGGCAAGGGGGCAACTCCTCTTTTCTCCTCCCATTTTTCTCTTTTTCTGACCGCCGCCGACGTCACTCACTGCCCCGTTTCGGCCGCTAGCACCGGAGAGCGCCGGTCCCCTCCGTGCGCTCCACCGACCTCGCCCGAACCGCCTCTCCGCCAACCGACCTAGGGTCCTCCTTAAATCCCTTCCCCCTCGCACGGCCGCCATCCTCCTTCCACCGCCGAGCACCCCCCTCCTCCGCCGTGCCGCTGCCGCCGTTGTCCGTGCCGTCCGCCGCCACACCCGAGGGCGCCGGAAGGAACTCCGGGCGCCTCCTCCCCCTCTCCCTCGGCCCGGAGCCGATCCGTGAGCCGCCTCCACGCCGTTGTCTTCCTCCTCGGCAAGCCGCCTCCCCGTCGCGGTAACCTCCTTCTTTCTCCCCCCGTCTCCCCCTTTTTTTCCTCGGATTAGGCAACCGGTAGCTCCGTAGGACCCCCCTCTGGGCTCCGCCGTGGTCGCCGCCCCTCACCCCGCTCTCTCCCCGCGCCACCGTTGCCGCCGCCATCCCGCATTGTCGCCAGCCGCCGTCGGCCTTCCCCCGGTGGATCTGAGCCGCCGGCTCACTCCCTCTCCCTCTCCTCTCCGTCCCGGTGTGTTCCCCTCCCTTCTCCGGGCTCGCACCGCGCCGCACGAGCCCCTTCACAGTCGCCGCTGTCGACCCCGGCGTCCCCCTTTCTCTCTCCCGGCCGGCCTCCGTGGCAGCCACGTAGGCGCCACGCGAGCGCCGACGGTCCTCCTTTCTCCGTGCGCCCGGTCCGCGTGGACCGAGTCACTGACCGGCGGGTCCCGCCCTAGCGCCGCGCGGTGGACCTCGGTCCACCGGTCCGGCCGCCCGCGTAGGCCGCGGCCAGCCCCGGCCCATCGGTCCCTCTCCTTCGTGGCCCACTCGGCCTACTCCCCTCGGCCGCTCGGCCTCCTCTCCCCCCTTGGCCCACCGGCCCGAGTCGCTCGGTCCGACCCGTCGGCCCCGAGTCACTCGGGAGGCCGGACCCGGCCACGCCCATCGGCCTCCGGCCCATCGGCCGCTCGGCCCATCGGCCATCCCCTTCCCCTCGTGCGCCGATCGGCCGTGGGTTGATTCTTTCGGGCCGTCGGCCCATCCCTTCGGCCTCCCCCTCGCGCGCCGATCGGCCGCGCCCATTACTATTCCTTGGGCCGAATCCATTCCAAAACAAGTCCAATTCAAGTCCCTTTTTTCTCTTTCTTTTTCCAGGGAATTAATAATTCCTTTTCCTTCAGACAGGAAATCATTTAAACTTCGGAAATTCGTATCTTCTCAACCGTTCATCTGATTGACTCCGCTCAACTTCCGAAATTCCTCAAAAATCGAGATCTATCCAATGGCACGTTTAGTGGTCATTAATAGGGCTTCTTTTTATCGTTCTGTTAAGTCGCCTCGTTTCGCGTGTAGTTTCGGAGCCAGAAGACCCGCAATGCGCGGATTTCGAGGAAGAAGCTCAAGATCTCGAGCAAGGCAAGTCACCTTTGATCAGTTGAACCTATAATTTAAAATTAAGTATTTTGATTCCGCAAACTATGCATTCTTTAGGTTACACTTGACACTTGGCCTCGGTTTGCAATATAACCGTCAGGCCCTACCCATTTGCTACATATACCCTCCTTGAATGTTGAATACCCTAACACCCTTGTCACCCCTCAGGTGAGGCCTCGGTATCCGTACCTCGCGTACGAATATCGAGACTCTCCTCCAAATTTAAAACTGGTCAACTGGGTAAAACTTGTGTTTACAAAATGCTTGGAAAACCCGACACTTGGGTCGGTGCCTTGAAAATAAAGTGAGTTTCTAAAACTCGCGGTACGGGAGACGTGCTGGAGGTACGGTCTGCCCGTTCTCGCTCTAAGGACCGATTCCTTGGGAATTACATCCGAGCATATATCAAGTACGACCACATGGGTGATATGAGACGCCCCTGGCTGAGTAACTAGCTAGGCCAGGGAAATCTTGATGCTAAGGGACAAGTGGATTCGCCGGGGTGGTGTCGGGGAGGACCCCTGGGCTTCCTGGCACAGTATGGTTTGGGACCTAATCTGGTGTTGGTCCGTGGGACCCCTCCCGTTGGCATAAGATGACCCTGAGTCGGCTTTCGAAATGCCTTGTCGTGAAAGCCTCAAGGTCGCCAGACGTGGCTGAGAGTCACGAGCTGGGTGGCTCGGGGTTAGTAACGTCGTGTGGGTAAAGTGTACCCCCTCTGCAGAGGTTAATAACTGTTCGAACAGCCGTGCCCACGGTTATGGGCGGATATGAGGTGATTCCTTAGCGTAGTTTTAATGGTTACTTTGTGAACTGCTGTTGGTGTGAGAACTTCCCTTCTGTGCTTGGTTTGAGGCTGTTGGAGCAGCCGGTGTCGGTGAACGATTGACAGGGAGCCTCTCGTTCCGACGTACTTGACTTGTGGCTGTTGGTGCAGCCGGGGTCGGTGAACGATTGGCAGGGAGCCTCTCGTGCCGACAAGAATCAATCGATACAATTTCACTGCTCCGGCCGGATGAGACGCACTTTCTCGTCCGTGCCGTTGAGAAGCACTCACTTAGATGTTTTTGAAAGTCTTAAACTAAAATCGATAGTGAAAAACAACTGGTTCCCCTTTGAAGCTTGCATCAAACACTTAATTCCCTTGACTTGCTGAGTACTCCCGTACTCACCCTTGCTCTATATAATTAACCCCCCCAAGCTCTCGAAGACGAAGAAGTGGACCCTGCTGATGAAAAGCTCTTCCAAGAGCAAGCAGTTTACGAGCAGTAGAAGGGTTTCGGCCTTTCCCCAAGGCTTTGCTTGTGGCTTAGGGCCAGTCTCCGCCTTTTTCCGTTTCCGCCTTTTTGTAATGTCGTTGCGAACCCGGATTCTGTCCGCAGTTCCAACCCTGGTTGTAATTCTACTCTTAATAAAGAAACCGCTGTTGTTGTGATATTCACTCTTCTTGTTGTACCAGCGCTATTTTCTGGGACTGGTACAGGCATACAGGTTAATTTGGATCACCTTAATCTGGCCCTCGTCGGGGCTAGTTTTGGGGCGTGACAATAAGACCAGCTGAAACCCCGGTGCTATCCTTAATTATGATCAAAGACATGCTTTGAATTAAATCTCGAAACACAACTAAGGTCGATGGCAACTCAAAGTGTAGATCGAGGGTTAACACAAAGAAAATCAAGCCGTTGATCGCTTTTGGGGATGGTAAATGCCTTAGATGATCTAGATGAGCAAGCTAATTCGACCACCGTCGGCAATAAACCCTAAAACGAGTTAATCGCTGGCGAGATAGAATTAGAAAGTCACACCAAGATCAACCAAAACATGATAAACGACGATCACATCATCAGGGCTTAACGTGTCTAAAACGAGATGCTAGCCCCGACGATGTAGATCGTCGGGTACGAGTTCTTACCTCTGCTCTGGGGAAGCAAGAACTCGCCGGAAGCTAACCTCTTGTGAGGGTTGGCGATGCGCCGAAGTAGATTGAATTGTTGTTGAATTGATTGAGAGAGAGATTCTATGTACAGACTACCGGGATATTTATATCCGTGATTTACAACATTGTCCATGTAGGACACGATCTTTATCTCTAACTAACAAACAATTCTTTGCGGCAGACTCTTGCCAAAGATTAGATCTAAACCTACTTAATTTACAAGATACAATTGCCTAAAACCGAGCCTTATCTCTATCTGGCAATCTCCTTGAAGCTTATCTCGAGCCCAAACCGAGCCCACGTTATCTCCATCAGTCTCCTGCCTCCATCAGCCGATGGCCAAATTGAATTCGTATCGGCCGATACAGTCCCTCTGCCAGCGCTCCACTTGATCCGATGCGACGCTGAGTCCGATACGGAGTTGGGTCCGACTCTGGCTTGGTCCGATAAAGTAACCGATTCGACTAAAAGCGCTCCTTCTTCTCTGCATCGGTTTTCTCTTTCCTCTGCGAGTAGATTACAAAAATCTGCTGTTAACAGAGTGTACCTCTTCTCCGCTAAACATAATATCATTCTTGCAATCTCTACATGGACAACACATGTATTTGCTATTTCTTCTTCTACTATCCTCCTCCGCAACGTTCATAAAACTTAAAACGTCATCTCTATACTCCTTGCAATGACGTTTCAAAGTTGTCACATTCATCCAACTTCGATCCATCGCTGCAAAATTTAATAAAATATTAGTTAACATACTACTAAATTAAAAAAAATATTACTACCTTTTTACTTCTAAGATTTTTCTGTTTTTCTTTGGAAAAAAATAACAAAAATTCGCCCCCTACAACCTCCCACCAAAATAGTGAATAGTGGGATAACTTCAGACAACAGTCAGGTGGTCTCTTTATAGTGTGCAAAATATATCTCAATTGGGCCAATGAACAGACATCTCTAACGGACGCACAGTTATCTCTAACAGGCATCAATAAAAGCCCGACACAGATATAAGTCATCGGTGACGGGCTTTAAAGTCATCTCAATCGGGCCATCTTTGGAGCCCGTCACCAATGACCCTTATCTCTGACGGGCTCTATAGGTGGGCCCGATTGAGATATGCTAGGTTATCTCAATCGGGCCTAAATCTGTGCCTGTCACAGATGAGTGTCATCGGTGACGAGCTATATGTATTTGGGCTTAGAGTATGACTGTACGAGTACATCTACAACGGTGCAAATTTAGGCCCGATTGAGATGACTTCGTTCTGACGGCCCATGTAGTCCAGGCATAATTGAGCCCGTCACAGATGATAGGATCTGTATTAGTGAGAACAATAGAACAATAGAACAAGGTAATGCAAATGAGCCCTAGGCGTGGCTTCTGGCTTTTATGTCCAATTTTTACTAGTAGGTAAAAAAATAAATCAACACATGGAATTTTACGTGGATAGTTGGTTGATGCCTAGGGATATAAGTAGGACAAGAAAACAGTTTTTTTTTCTCACTTATCCTATACTTCTAGTTTATTTTTGTTCTAAGTTTTGTACTGTCATATGAAAAATAAATTATAGCAAGCGATTTTTTAGACGGATAGCGAGATTACCCATGCATTTATATCCCTATTGCTGCCTGCTGGCTTGCATCCTTACTTTTATCTTTGGAAGAGTTATGCATATATCACATGACCTAAGTCGGCAAACTACTTCAATCCAGTGAAGGACAATACTACAAGTCTAGGACATGGGCATGAAAAAAACTGGACGGTCCTCACCTATGAGGCCACCAATCCGCACAGATTTTCCAATAGATAAAAGAGGTCGGCTTGCAAGCACACAAAAACGAAGTCTCCTCCATGTTTACCATCGCCCTCACCTATGTACGTAGCATGAGCTTTCTAGGCCTTCATCGTAGCCGAGACAAAGCCATCGATCACCTCATCTTTTTAATTTTTCTCTCTTCTCTCTTTATCTTATCTTTTCACATTTTTCTCTCTTCTCTCTTTACCTTATCTTTTCACCCCTCTTGATCGATCGACCACTTTTTGTGACATTCTCTGATTGGTTTAAGGCCCACATGATGCACTGGCCAAGGGCCAAAGGTGTCCTCCAAAGAGGAGGCCATGACTTAACATGAAAGCTCCACTTTACAACTCCTTGCCATGAAACATACACCAGTTTTTTTTGGTTGGATGGGTACCATGCTAAATGTTAGGCACACCACATTGTTCGTTTAGTTTGCCATCTCATAGTTGTGGCATGTCAACCTTTTTTAAGACATCTGATCATAATTAACAGCAACAACTCAATATCTTAATTAACTAACTCAAGACAAGTTGTAACTGTTTTTTTACATTTGTTATATATATGTAGTTTGCGGCGCAATCTTGAGGCGTAAAAATTAGTGATGAGACTCATCTGACATAGGTCGGAGGGACATGTAGGTCTATATATGAGTGTGGGTCACGCATGTCAGTGACTCATGTCCGTCATAGGAATTTCTTTAAAAAAATATCATGTCAATTGGAGAAGGGATCTATTTGCAATATTTGATCATGAAGGGTCTATATTATGATCTTCTCAAGCAGATCGATCTTTTCAACTTTTTTATCCATTTACATCCAATTTGTCATATACTGAAGAAATGGTCTTACATATAACTGTGAAAGTTTATTGATGAGTAGGAATTGATTACATCGAAATCATTCATATGATTAAGAAGAGAATCGGGTGATCCAAACTAAAACAAAGATAAGTTTATCTGATCCAAAGTAAAACATTTTTTAAAGAATGATCCAAAGTAAAACATTAATAATAAAAAGATGACCCAAAGTAAAATTTACATTATATTATATTATGAAAACAGAAGTAAAAGTTAAAAAAAATCTAACTTTGTGTAAAATAGCTAGCGTAGTTGGAGAGATCTAATCCGCTAGCTTCTTTTCATCTTATCTTCCTCCAACAACATCTATATATGCTAGGTAGGAAACATACATATGCTAGGGTTTTCGATGCCTCCCTGTCAACTCCTCTTTGCAAAAAGCCTCTCTGTCGTCTCCTCTTTCCAATCCTTTTTCTTCCTAGCATGCATAATAAGGTAGCCGCATGCGATTAGGATATCTTGACAAATCTAGCTTTTGAGTGTCTCTCTGTCTCCGGTTCTCTGTGTATATACTAGCCAAGAACCATGCATTGCAATGGGAAGTAGATTGAGTTTCTAACTTACTAAATTAGTTAAGCATATGTATTTAGTTTAAGTAGTATTTTTATGATTTCTTTATTAAATAAGTAAGTGATTTCAAAATTTGAAAAAAAAAGTAGTGAAACGGGAGATGACTTCAAAGGGGGAGGTGACTAATAAGACTTATTTATCAGTCGGTGATGGTCATGTAATATAGTATGGATTATAGGATCAACTGTTAATGGTAAAAGTAGTGTGACAGAATAACCATTATCACTATTACTAATATTTTAACATTTTAAATAGTATATAGGTGATTGGGTGGATTCAGATATGTATATATATTTCTATATCTAAAAGCTAGTAGTACTACTACGCATGCATATGGATATGGGGTCAGTATAGTACTATGAAAATATATATGGAGAAGGCAAGCTAGCAGACAGGAGAAAAGTTGGTTCGCACGTGTCTGTTTCTTCCAGCAAATTAAGTTGTACTACTGGATGGTGACAGCGTGGGATTAACAAATTATTAAGCTGATCGATCGTGCTTACTGTGATATAATTAATTGATCATGATGTGTCTCCCTTTACATCTCATGGATTTGTGATGCATAATTATTGCATATGTCAAAAGCATTTGCTTTTTCCGGCCCTCATTTTCATCAGTTAGTTTCGTTTGATATATCTTTTTTTTTGCAATGCACGTACGCGTGTGTGCTATATATTACTTTCAATTTTTTTTGGGTTAAGGTTTGGAACGTAGTATTTTAAAAATACAGGAACGGAAAAAAAACGTGGGATTACAATATCGTTGGCTATCATATCCCTAGAAATCTAGAACATAGGAATATGCATGATGTGTCTTGTTTAATTAATGGTTGAAAGAAAAAAATAGAAATAACATAGGAATTTAGTAGATTCAAGATAGAGAAAAGAAAGACAAAGAGGAGTTGCACTACATTGGACTTCTTTGAGGAAAAAAAATTGATTTAAGCTTCGTTTTAGTTTCCTGGAGTTGGGTATAGGAACTCCTTTTTTTTTTTTGAAATTCTGGTATAGGAACTCAACTGAATCTTTTTTTCCCCAAAGGATAGTCCTAAGGGATTATAATCCTCCATTTTCCTATAAAAATCCTACGGTCCAAAGGTATCCGCGCGTGCTGCTGGTTAGTTGAAAATGTAAAGCAATACAAGCCACAACTCACTGTCTTTCTTTTCCATTCTTTTTTAGCTTTCATCTGCATACCAACTCTTACAGCGATCTCACTAGTGCCAAAACAACAAAGATTTCAATCACCGCCAGACAGCTAGATGTTGGAAAGAGATCGAAGCAGGCACACTGGGGCACACCCTTGCACGGTTGCAACCGGCCAACTTTTCCAAAATAAAATAAAGGACTAAAATTGATTATTCTATCAAAAAACAATTTACATTACTTATTTGTTTTTGAGCTCTAACAAATTAAAGGATTAAGAAGGCTTGTCTGTCGGGTTGATGATGACCTAATTGGCGATATCGCCTTGTAGCGTCAAAGGACTGAAGAAGGAGGACGATGTTTGTTCATAGAATTTGCACTCGTGTTGTTGTAGTTTGTTAGCATTGTGATATTGCTCGTCTAATTATATATCTTGCATGCGGTTTTTTAAGAACTTATTTATTCTAGGTTGGCATGTAATGTCTTATTTTCTTATAACAACGATGGCGTACGTAGTCGTTTCATATATTCAATATAATAAGCTTTTTTTCAAAAAAAAAGCTGTACAATTTATAATTTAATTAGTATCGATCTCACAAAATCATGAAAAATGTTATATTATGCGAGAAAGCATAATATTATATTACAGGCGCGTGTAACGTGTACATGTGATAGTGTGCTGCACAGTAACTCTCTCCCTTAAAAAAGAATTGGCACAATTAATATTCTCATCATGATGAGACGGCGTTGTGGAGTTGGAGAAGGCTGCCACATGATTCTCGCGAGAGCCTGTAGATGTGTGCAAGTCCAGCAACATAGTAGATCACTTTACCTGCATGCTTATACTGAGCTGATATGATACATGCTGGGCTAGCTTCTGTACGA
Organism: Oryza officinalis; assembly: GCA_008326285.1. Classification (NCBI taxonomy): domain Eukaryota; kingdom Viridiplantae; phylum Streptophyta; class Magnoliopsida; order Poales; family Poaceae; genus Oryza; species Oryza officinalis. Next base: position 44,525,734 of record BDMV01000006.1, on the reverse strand, counting down.
ATTGTTGCGTAGTATATAGTTTTTGCACTGTGGAGACATGCATGGACCCACCAGCAGAATCCCCGACCAAAGGATGCCTCCAAAATCCAAAATGCCATTCTTTTTCTGCCTCCTCGTTGACTGTTTGGTTGACTACAAGTATATATATGTGCGGCTGTGTTCCGCATGCAGTTTTTCCAATCTATTTTTCTCGTGTTTCGTGTGCATGCTTTTTAAACTGCTATATTTTTTTAAAAAAAATTTATACAAAAATTACTTAAAAAATTATATTGATTTATTTTTAAAAAAATAGCTAATACTTAATTAATTACGCGCTAATAGATCATTTTGTTTTTCGTGCACAAAACATATATTCCCAACAAACACATCCGTAGTATGTCTCTCTCTAGCAGACTAGCGCACTCTCCTTCACAGTGTTTTCTGTTTGTTATAATGTCTCCAAACTATTGTTGTTTGTACATCTCCCGGCCGGCCTCTCCTGCATATGCTAACTAGTCGTCCCTTTTAATTCCTGATTAAAAGAAGTTTTTTTATGAAAATGGCAATCAAAGACCAGCTTACACTTGTTTGCAATAGTGGAAATTTTTGTGTGTTCCTGCAGAAGCTGAACTGTCTAGCAAATACTGCTTGGTGTATGTGATTTGTACAAAATCATTTCCACACTAGTTGAAGTTTTATACCGTTAAATTTGGTAGTGCCAAAACTCATTAAGGTTTTAGCACTACTAAAATTTTGGTAGAATAAAAATTAGCTCCAAATTAAACAAGCCCGTGTTCTTTTCCACTCAACTTGTTGTAGGTTGGAAATTATCACCTCATCCCATATGAAAGTGACTAAGGCTGTGTTCGGCACTTGCACTTTCCAGCGCGCTACCATGTTTTCCCCACGCGCACGTTTTTCAAACTACTAAACGGTATTTTTTTTTTGTAAAAAGTTTCTATACAAAAGTTGCTTAAAAAAATCAAATTAATTCATTTTTGAAAAAAATTAGCTAATATTTAACTAATCACGCGCTAATGGACCATTCCGTTTTCCGTGTTTACTGTGTACGCTGGTAACATACCAACGAACACAGCCTAAGTGAATACTATAACAGAGTCCATGAGCATATATGTACACACACCAGAGACAGAGAGTAGTAGCAAAATCGGTTGTGTTTATCTGTTGGCTTTACATGCGTGGACGTTGGCGAGAGGCAGGCGGCACGCATGTGAGAGCGTCTCAATCGCAACCACTAATTTGGAGAACATTCTCTTGTCCTCCCTTGGGGAGAAAGGCCCCAAGTGCTAGTCTCCCATGCGTTACCTCCAAGCTAACCAGCCCCATCTCCATCGATGCCTCCATCGATGCATGATCCATCTTGGCCTACTGCCATGACCACCGTCTCCACCTCCAAGTTAATCATCTCCAATCAAACCAACTGCCACTGTGTAAAACTATAATATTAACCTGCCACTTCATCGATCTAACCATAGCATGTCCACTTATCTGATCGTTTAAGGCGCTACAGCTGATAAATCGTAGAAAAATTGACAAAACAACTGAAAATAATTTATATGTAAAACTTTTATATCTCTTTAACGGTTTAAAAGCTCACGTTAAAAGGTAGAATACAATGAAGATAACTTTAAAATCAACTCTAAAAATAAGCTTTAAAATAAGTTTTGGATGTGGCTAATAAGCCAACAAACAGACTATAAAAGCTATGACATATACCTAGTGCTAGCTTTACTTAATCTGCACACTGAAAAATGTTTCTTGTACATGTAGAAAGGTGTGCGAGCTAGCTATCTATACTCTTCGTGATCGATCAATAATTCTTCACTTGCATTGCATTCCAAGTCTTGGCTGCCACTCACCTTAGCTATTGCCTAGATCTATATATTTGGTCAAAAGATGGATCAGTGGATAGTAACAGGATAATTAAACAGGCATGTACATGGGCTTTACTTCTGCTATATGACAGTGACATTGGTCCGTTAAGTATTTTAATACTCCCTCCATATTTAATAGATTACACTATCGACTTTATTTGATCAAGCTATTAACACTTTGACCATCAATAAAATTTTTCTTTATAATTATTTCCTCCGTTCTAAACTAAATCAACTTAGAATAAGATAGAATTTCTTCCATCCCAGATTAGTTTACACTATTATAATATTGTTAGATATTATTATTATATTTCAATAAAAATGACGGTTAAAGTTAAAATAAATAAATAAGTTAACGGTGTTATATATTTAAATGCGAAAGTAATAGAATAATATTTGAATACCAGTTAACAAACACCCAAGACCCAATCGAACAGCTGGCGCAGGAAATACTGATGTTACAGCTAAAGTCATGGCGGTTAATTTGTTACCGGGATATGAAATGGTCAAGAAATAACTGCCTCATGGAAATTGAAGTGCATGATCATATTTCAGATACTTTTTTCCGTTTTAAATTATAAATCGTTTTGATTTTTTTTTTCTTTAGTCAAACATTTTAAGTTTTATTATTTTTTTAGAAAATATAGTAATATTTTTTACACAAAATAAATATATTATTAAAATATATTAAAAGTTATTTTTAATGAAACTAATTTGATATTGTAAATGTTGCTAAATTTGTTTGTAAATTTGATCAAACTTAAATAAGTTTAACTACAAAAATTAAAACGAAATGAAACGAAGTTGTACTGATTATCGTACCGTCACAACAACTCTCCCTGCAAAAAAGAAGAAAAAAATCGTTGCACCAACTGTATCCATTTCTTACAAACACCATGCGTGATAGTAACCAGCTAGCTAGCTGCTCCTGCTCCTGTAACAGGATGCGCTACTACTCGATGATTGTGTTGAAAATTTTCACTGTCTCTGTACATATATGCATGCGTCGATTGATCTACAGTTAGTCCAGTAACCTGATGACCCGTAAAATATATATATTAAAAAAACAAGGATATATATCACCAGCAGACAGTGAACAGTGGCATGTAATATGGTCCAAATTTGTGGACCGGTCGATGTGCATGCGGCTACCAAATTGTTCAGAGACAGCGGCGCCGGCCGGCCTGAAGACCTATCTGATTCTCAAGTACGTGGAGCCATCATCCTTTTCTCTGATTGATATGGCTATGGCGATAGCAATCGGTCGATCAAACGAGAGAGAGAGAGAGAGAGTATAAACGAATCTGGAACGCATCCAACTGCACCGGACAAAATCGACTTCACAATGGAGAAAAATGGAGATCTGAAAGATGCATGCTTTCTCCCATGTCTCTTGCTCTCTTCTTGCAGTAGCTACTACTACCACTGAAGTGTAGTGTAGTAGTGGAGCAGTTGAGCTTGTGGTGTTGTGCAGCATGGGAATAACTGAATAATGGCCAGGGATTCCCCTACATATACTTATATATGTGTACTCTACTCCGTATTTGATTGACCCTGCACTACTAGTCTCCATCAAGACTCAAGAGAGGCCAAAGTTGACAGTACCAGTACACTGCTACTGCATGAGGGGCCTAGGAGAATATGAGTAGAGTATCTCACTGAGCCAAGCTAGCTCTGGTCAAGGAAGCTTGCGGACTCTCTCTGACCAATTTCCTTGGTCTGAATTCTTGTTAACCTAAACAGACAGGGAGAAATGATTAAGCAATATGTGTTATTAGTATCTGATATGATAATACATCATGTGTTCTTGTGCCATTGGTGGTGGTTGTTGGTGTGGTGCATTGCTGAAAAGGCTACCTTTATTTTGTGCTCTATATATTAAGTTTCTAGAATTCTACTAGTAGCTAGCAGTAGTAATAAATATATTAATTTCAGGTACACCAACAAACTAATACAGGTGTAGGTGTATGCAACTATGTGCCATGAAAACCTTCCAAACTTTAATTTAGTGCATATGCATGTCAGCATGTGGCCAAAACCAAAATACACAATGTCTGAAGTGCTTTGTTGGCAGCTATAGCTAGCATGCTCATCTTTTTCCCTGCATTTATAGTAAACAATAAAAGAATAACCGTTGGGCAGCAGCAGTAATAAGAACAAATTAAGGAGACACCAAACAAAGCACAAGTTGACACCAACCCTTACCCTTCTATAAATCCAGCTGCTTCTCCCCCCTTCGCTTCTACCTCACCCACACCCACTGTTCTTGGGCATAGCTGCCTACTCCCATGGTCTCCTCCTTGCCTTGTGCTCGCGCGCGATCGATAACCAGGCAGAGCTGATTTTTCTCTTCTGTTTGATCTCTACCTCTGCATGCAGTGTCTACTCCGGTCTTCATCAGCATCGATCTGCATCTGCCTATCATCTGGTCATGGATGGATAGATGAAGAAAAATCAAAGGTTTGGTTGATCGGCTTGTGCGTGCCTGGCTCCCTGTATGCCACTCATGTAGCCCAATCCATGGTGTGTTTGGATGCTGTGGGTGGCGTGCAAGGAGCCAAGCATGCGTGCCATGATCTCTTTTTCTGCCTTAATTCAGTTTCAGACATGTGTAGTTGGATTTGTTCCTCTAGGTGTTCATGTTACATATTTCATGTTGATTTTGCCCGTGTGGATACGTGTTGTCTGCTTGGTTTCGAATTGTTTTAGCAGGGGGCAGAACTAATTAAGGATACTGCAAATCGTTGGAATTAATTTCTTGTTCAATCTTGATCCAGATAACTATGAGAACTTTTAATCACAACGAGAAAAGGTAATCTCTCTCTATCAGCCGCCCCTTTTTCTTCTACTAGTTTATATTTCGATCGCATTCATACTCTTGACTAGCTCGTTGCAGTTTATTTTCATATGTTTTCCCAGCAAGATCTAATTAGATACTTAGATGAGATTTGGACTTTTCATATGGTAATTTTGTTACTTCTCCTTGCGCATTCAATCGCATGAAGGCCAGTTTTTTCGTATCGCTGTTTATTTGTTTTTGTTCTCTGCTAGTACTGGAGTACTTGTTATGTTGCGTGGAATTAATTAAGCATGTTAAATTGTTAATGTACGTACATACATGAGGTCATTTCTTGGTTTTCGTTTTGTACTTTAGTTCTTGAATTGTTCGCTGGGCTGGCACTTCGGAAACGCATAGCGATTTAATTTAATTCTTTTTTCAAAAAAAAAGACTGACGCGTATTTAAATTTCTGCTAGAAATGGCCATCTGTGGGATAGAGGTAGAAAGCTTCAGTTACTAGTGCACTAGTTGTTTGTTTGATTTGACCAAGATCTGAAGAGATATGTATTGTGTTCTTTGAAATTCATTGCTTTCTTCACTGTACTTATCGTGTGCGGTCATCCATGCTTGGACAGATTTCTTCTCTCTTTCTTAAGATCAAAGATTAAGCATCCATCATATTTTGCCTTAAGTAATAATAATCCAATAGGTTCAACATTAGGTTTGGCTCCTTTATATTACATACATGCGCTTCCAATTTTTATATGAATGATTTTTTTTCAGCAAGATAAACTTAAACAAACAGGTGAAACTTTTGGATGGAAGGTACACTTGCTCTGACGGTAGCAAAAGTTGATCATACCCTACTTTAGCTGTAACATGAGACATGTCAACATATGCTTACATGCATGAATCAGCAGCGCTACTGTTTATTTGTTTTGACAGCTTTCTCTGAACAATCCTTCTCATTATATTTTTTATCCTAGGAACATAGTAATTTTACAGGATTTTTGCAGAAATCAGTTCAGTTCCCGCAAAATTCCACTGAAAATTAATCCTCTATTCCAAAGGCCTTACTCTCTCTCTCTCTCTCTCTCTCTCTCTCTCCCTCTCTCTCATGTAGGATTTGCCACTGAGGTCTCAGCATCAATGATGGCAAATTCTAGGTTTTGATTAATTAGAAAACTATGCAGTGCATTGTATCAGAATGACAGAAATAACATCAATTCATGTAGATAACTAAAGAACCTCTTATATATCTATCTCCGGGTAGTATTAGTGATTCAAGTAGCACTGTAATTGGGCTCTTTGCTGATGAGAACTTCCTCTCTGAAACTTTTGCTAGCTAAAACCAAAATGCGGGACTGATGATCAGCATGGAATGAGCAGCCTCAATTTATTTGTAAACGCACAAGATTACTTGCAGATCTCTCAGAAGTAATACTGCCTCAATGAGAATGTTTTATATATATGCTGAAATATGAGTAATATTCCATGCATGTCTATCAGCATTGTACCTATACAGGATAAAAATTCACAAAAATTCATACAGAATCTCTCTTCGATATATTCCCTACTAGCAAGATAGCTGAACCCTGAATAGAGCTTTGCAAGGTTGCAGTTAGCAGGTACAAGGCTCTGAGAGGAGTACAAACGAGTACTTTCCAATATATGCATTTGTCTGTTAGATATGTCCACAGTTTGTGATGCTGCTGGTAAAAGTCGTCCACTTCAGAAACTTGCTGAATCATCTGCAGTTCGTTCTGCAAAAGTTAAAATTGCACCCCGCTGCTCCAATTAAGCGCCATGCATCTTGAATTAAACTATACTCAAGCTTCTGCACGCCTTTTTTTTTTAGGAACGAAAAATGTGGGATGCTAAGGAAAAACTTAGCATCATAAAGAGGAAAAATGGTGAGAACCCACGCACCAGGGGACTCTCCGTCTTACGGCATCGTTCTCTGTGCACACTTAAAAGTTTTACTTCTTTCGTCTCATAATATAAAGGATTTTTTTTTAAGATTAAGGATAGCAAGTAAAGACTAGAATACTCTTATAAAATGTGATTTTGGTTGTGGGTGAGTGGGTAGTTGGGAATTAAAATAGATAGAAATTTGAACTGGATTTGATGGATGTGACAAGTACTACAACAAAATCTTTTATATTATAGGACAAGTAGAATGAGTAAAATCCTTTATATTATGAGATATATTATAGAACAGAGGACATACCTCCTTATACCTAACATATATCTTTTCATAAAAGAAAGCGAGTACCCAAACTAACCTTATATGTTGGAATATGACGGAAAACTTTTTTTATGTGTTGTTTGGTTTTTTATCTCTTAGGTTTTTTAAGGTAAGGCCATACGAGTTATATGCCTCTCACTAGATATACAATCACACCTCAAAATATAAGATATTTTGGTCATACAAATATACGGCCAAAATTACTTATATGTTGAGACTGAGGTAATATACATGTATATCTATCCCAAAGACCACAAAGTCTTGCTATTGCCAATCGTAAACTTGTTTCTATCCCCGCAAAGATATGAAAATGGTTACATGCACAACTGAATAAGGCATCGATCATTTGGAATATATGAAAATTTGGTCCTGCAGCAAAAACTGAATTATTTTCTACTCATATACTACAGAAAGGATTTTTGCAGACGGGCGGATTCGATCTTCGCATGCGGTTGGCCGGGCCGCATGCGCGAAAAGGTCTGTGAAGATCACCATTTGCGCATGCGGCCGGAGCCAGCCGCATGCGAAGATCGATCTTCGCATGCGGTCAGTTATGACGGCCGCATGCGAAAACCGATCTTCGCATGCGGCCGATATAAGCAGCCGCATGCGAAGATCGATCTTCGCATGCGGTCCAATTAAGTGGACCGTTTGGGAAAACAAATTTTCCAACAGCAAAATTAATACTCTATCGTATTTGATATTATATTTCGTATGATTTATTATCGTATTTTCGAATAGACGCATATGAGATAGTCGGATTGATGATATTACTGTAAGAAATATCAAATACATAACCATAAATTGAAACGTTGTTTACATACGAAGCATATATTACAAATATCACAACTGTTTTATCACATATATAATTAGTGTACATCTCATTGCATTTGTTCTTTCTCCCATTCTCTGAGAGGTTGAAATTTGTCTTCCAATGCGAGTTCACTCTGGTTGTCGTAGAAGAGACCTCTTGCGTTGCAGACATCACGACGGATGAATCGGCAGAGGTCAGCGCACACGTTCCAGATAGTCCTGTCGTCGAATCGTTGTGCAACATAAGGGATTTTCGGGATCTGTGCACAGCAAAGTCAACAAAAGGTTACTAAGTGAAATATGTGTTGTAGTTGGGTTTCTTTGTAAAGAAAGAAATGCTGACGTACTTGGTCACTGGTTGTTCGGTACCTCCCGTTGACTCTGAGCATCTCGCACACGTAATATCCGCACAAGTTGGTTCCCGCTGGTTGTTTGTAACACTGCGATATAATTACGAGGGACCAATCATTAGACATAATTCAGGAACTAATGTACGATAGTTTGTTGTATTGGCATATATATGTTCGTACCGGCCAGCCAGTCTTGACGGATAACTTCTTCTTGGCCGGATCATGTACTGGTCCACCTCTTTTGCGGTAGTACTTATGTGCTCTGTTAGAACAAAACAATTGTTTCTCCAGTACTAAGAAAACTAGAAGTCAAAAAAAATGTCTATTGAAATGTGTATCACTTACAAATTCAAAATAGTTAGGAATTCCATAAACGTCTCCTTGTCATAGTGTGCGGGGTCCAACGATACAATCAATTGGTCTTTTGGATATACGAGGAATAGTATGTAGTGGTCGCTGCAATTAAGAAAGACAAATTAGAGATAGAGAATTTAAAAAATGATAAATTAATTTAACACAGAAGAGAACGCTTACCTGAACGCGTAGGGGACCATCACGACATTTTTGTCGGCGTGCGCCAACATTGCTATTGCCAAGTATGTTGCTACCTCCAGCTTCTTGGTCTTGTGTAATTGCTTGATATATTCTTCCTTTTCTGGAGGGGTCTTGTCAACCAATTCCGGGCAGTCGGCTCTCATCTGTACGGTGTGTTGCGTTTTGCATATCCTTGTTGGATCGACGTAGCCAACCGATGATCCAGTTCTGTCAGCTTCGTGAAATTGCATCCTATACAATGTAAATGAAGTAATGAGATATGGTTTTTTTGTTTGGAATGATACGTGTAACATATAAGAGTTCAGACTTACAGGCAGAACGCGGCAAGGAGATTCACATCCATTTTGTCTAGCTTGTAGATGGCGTATAGGTCCCGGAAAGAGATAAAGAATATCCCATTAGGACCACTCATGAAAGCGCCTTCCGGGACGGCGACGCTTATGAAACCGAGACCCTTCCTAGCAGCCTTGATGTACCATTCATGCATTACCCTCATTTCCCAGGGTAGTTTGTTAAGAAGATAAGTTGGTAAAAATGGCTTGCCATATTCATAATTTTCAGGCACATCTGCAGATACCCAAGATTGGACTTCATCTTGGGCTCGTAGTACTGACTTCTGACTGTCTGACATGACATGCGCTAGTTCTTTTGACTTATCAGAATTCCTGAAAGCTGAAAACATGAACTTCTCCTTATCCTTGTCAATCTCCTTTGGGTCGTATGTTGATATCAACTTTGGAATTAGACGACGAGGTTCCAAGGGATTAGACCTCGGTCCGGATTTAGTTCCTTCAGGTATGGGCAGTTGTTCCACCGGAGCAGATTGGGGTGTGGGCGGAGAGGGTTGAATTGTTCGCGGAGAGGGGGGAGCTGGAGGAGCTGCCTCTTGAGCTGGGGAGGGCGGTGGAGTAGGTAGGCGAGGCGGGGACCTAATCGATGGTGGCGACGCTGGATCTGGAGGGGAAGGTGGTCCAGGAGGCGACGGTGGTGCTGGAGCGGCAGCTGTCTTTGCTTGTTTTGAGGTTGGAGTTAAAGATGTTGGTGCTGGAGCGGCAGCTGTCAGGATTATGTCTCGACGATGCCACAATATAAACTGATTTACTGCATCGCCGAGAAGTTCAATCCCCTCCGGTGCAGGGATGTCTAGTTCCATAGAAGTGTGCTCGCTATGTACCTTAGCGACTTGTACCCTTGCATAATCCTCAGGGATTGCCGTGTTGTGGAATTGCCGGCCGGGTATCGCTAAACCCGTTGCAACCTCTTTAGTCTTTCCAGCGCGGCCGATAGGTACTACGAGTGAGCACGGAGTTGGTTCGGTTATACCATCCACAGCGCAAGGAGTTGTGTCCACTGAGCCTGCACTGCTACGTACTTGAGTTGTTGGCTGTGGAGATTGGATGGTTTGCTGGCTATCAGGGAATAGCCTTGGAAAGGCCGTGGGGTTTTCAGCTGCCAACGAATAGAAGTGTTCCTTCACTTGCGCATAGATTTTGTCCGATAGTTGTTCTTTGTATTTGTCTCTCTTCTTATAGCTTGATGTGTCCTGTGGGAACCCTAACCTCCAACTCGTCTTTGACGACAAACCCCTTACACGTCCAGAGTGTTCGGCGGTCCCCAAGGCTGCAGTAAGTTGGTCATTCTCCCTCCGTGGGACGAACTGTCCTGATCTTTCTTTCTCGGCGATCTTCTGCAAATTTTCAGTGATCTGTTCTATGTCAGGAGTCTCGAATAGTATATCTCCCTCCTCCGAGACCTGACCTGTGCTGCGCGCCCACACCCAATTCTTGCTTCGTTCCACCATGGGGTCTACGAGCAAAGGCTTGCCAGCGGCTGCAAACTTTTGCTCGGTTTCTCGCCATCGATCGACGTGCCCAGCGTATCCACTCGAACCCAATCGATGGGGATATTTGTTCTTCTTCGCCAGATCTGACATTTTTTTCCTCAACGCCAACGCTTCAGCTGTGGTACGATCCGCAACGAACGTATCCCAGTCAGCCTGCGATATATGTCCATAGTCATTGAACGGGGGGCGATTCTTCTGGACGTAATCCCGATTTAGATCGGACTTCCACTGTCGCCATCGATCTCCCATCTTTTTAAGTGCGTACTCTCTGCCTATGACCTCCGATCCAGGAGGGTACACGAAATACCTCTGCAAATCATTCCAGAGCAGTGTCTTGATGTTCTCGTCCACCTTTTCCCATAACTTAACATTGATTGGACAACGTGTCCTGACTAGAGTGCCACAGGTGTTGCTGAACCTGGACCTCACAATCGATGGCTCGACGGGCTTCCCATCCTGATCGACAGCAATCACGTTGTATGTTTCCTTTGGTAATTTGTTCTTGCTTCTCTCACCACGTCTTCTTTTCCCACTCCCGCCTGCACTCGCAGATGTATCCGTACGATCCGGGGCAGATGTAGCAGTGTCCATTTCAACTTCTTCCGATCTGCGAGTCCTCCCGGCCTTACGTTTCGAGCGGCGTCGGACTTCCATCTGCAGAACATAAGTCACTCTCTATATCATTAGGCAGATTTGGTATTTACGTACGAATTAATATATGGCTAACGATGTTCAACACTTACGGCCTGTTCCATAGGTATGTAGTCCGGATCATCATCGCGAGGAGCGACTTGTATTACTTCCATCGGGTCACTTGGTGTTCGCCACGTTTCTTCACTAGAAGCGTCAGCCTCCTTGTTGCTACCGGAAATCTGAGGAGCTTTGCCTTCTTCAGGCGCTACTGGGGCATTCGATGGAACCTTGTCGTTCGACATCTTTCACATTGACGTAAAAACAAATGAGTACACAAACCCGAATATGATTTCTCATATAACTATAAGTAAATATGTTACTACTTTTTTAAAAAAATTTTGCAAAAAGACATAGGAGTATAACTCAGTCACAGAGGTTGCCATCAGTAGATCGTACGTTTTTAAAGATCTTTGGTATTTTCGTGCATTTATCGTGTCGTTTTCGCACTCTCACTCAACGACGACGTTATATTATTTCGTAAACTAAGGAGCCGTACTATCGTGTCTTTTTTTTCTCAAATTCTGTAGGGAACATATTATTAAACAACCATTTATTAGTAATTAAGTTTTAAAATTCAAAGCTGGCTATGGCGCCTTTCGAGTCTAGGGTTATCAACTGAGCCTAACATTATATACACGACACTTTTCATTGCAATCTCTCTCCCTCTCAATCACACCACCATATCATGCCCAAGATCCGTGTATCACTACAGCTGCCTACATAGCTCAAGCTGCACCAGTAGATGCATTGCAAGAGAGACTTAATTAAGGTGTGTTTAGTTGTCCGTCATACTTTTATCATAACTGAAAAAGTTCGGTAAATGAAGATAGCCATAAAAATATGATGAACAAATTATGCTACAAAATATGGTAATTAAAGTTGGTAAGAAAACTGATTTTATGATATGTGAGATATATGTTATTAATAAAATGAGACAATTTATATCTACGATAATAAACTAAACATATACCTAACAAAAATGTGATGCGACAAACTATGATCCATGATGAGTCCTATCTTCTTTATATCATCTTTATAATTTTTAATTACTATCTCCGTCTCAACTATATAATTATATTTTTAGATTCAAATTTTGTTTTAAAATAGTTCATACTCTATAGTACTAATTATATCATCAATCATCTCTCATTTAAATTTTTTCCTTGTTTATTCTTAACCATCCTCTCACACTGACCTATACATTATTTAACGAGGGACATCATAGTTTTTCTTCTCAAATATTAATATATGCTAAACAATCTAAAATTATAATTATTTTAAAACTGAGGTAGTAACTCTGTTTTATGGTGTATTAACATAATAAGAAATCTTAACTAATAAAATGCTCGTTAGATACATATAGTTTTAGGTAATTAAAGGCTAAACACAGTTAATAAGTACTAATTATATGTATACATATACATATATATATATCACATTGCAAAAAATTCACATTGAAAAAAAAATCACATTTCATATATACATTTCACATTGCAAAAAATTCACAGTTATCACATTTCACACATACATATACATATACATATATATATCACATTGCAAAAAATGGTACATCACAAAAAAAAAAGGAGTTACCGGCGGCGGCTAGGGTTCGGCGGCGGCCGCGGTGCGCGTGGAGGAAGAGGAGGAGGCCGGAGCCGGCGGCGGCGAGGGGGAAGGAGGAGACGGCGGCTAGGGGGAAGGAGAGGAGGCCGGCGTCGACGAGGGCGACGGCGTCGGCGGCGTGGATGCGACCGGCGGCGGCCGCGGTGCGCGTGGAGTCGGAGCCGGAGGCAGGAGCCGGCGGTGGCGAGGGGGAAGGACGAGACGGCGGCTAGGGGGGAGGAGAGGAGGCCGGCGACGAGGGCGACGGCGTCGGTGGCGTGGATGCGACAGGCGCCCGCTAGGGTTCGACGGCGGCGACGAGATTTGGCAGCCTGGCGGCAGTGTTCGGCGCGCTAGGACTTAGAAAATTTCCCCATCCCGCGCTCCCCCATATATAGGCCCAGATCATCGCATGCGGGCGGCTTTACCGGCCGCATGGAAAAATGATCTTTCCATGCGGCTGTCTTAGCGGACCGCATGGAAAGATAATTTTTCCATGCGGTCTTCTTAGACAGCCGCATGGAAAGATCATTTTTCCATGCGGCCGGTAAAGCCGCCCGCATGTGATAATGTTCTTTCCATGCGGCCATCTTAAGGGCCCGCATGCGAAAATAATTTTGCCTTTTGGTTAAACTTTTTTTTCCCATATTACTAAACTTCATTGGTACAACTAAATTTTTTTATTACACACAATATTTTCAAAATACATCCTAAATATGTAGTAAATTATTTATAACAATGGATTAATAAGATTATGTAAAGAAACTTTCGTATAAAAACATGTAGAAAAAAAACAACGTTTAGCAGTTCGAAATGTGGGCCGCTTTCATTCATCCCGATAAATTTAGAACACCAGGACAACTGAAGGTTACAAAAGAACTAGAGCTTAACTATCTTTGCGATACCATCTGATCGAACGTACGACATATTAGCTTCGTCGATGGTTCGCTCGACCTTCTTAATTCGCATAGGAAGATCGGTAAACAATGGTACATCGTCGAACTGGTTGTAATCAGCGGGGTCTTCGATGTTGTCGATGCCGACGATCTGTTGTTTTCCGTCCACGACAATATCCATCCGTTCATCCAAAGGGTCCTTCACATAAAACACTTGAGCCACACGCTCTGCTAAAACCCAAGGATCATCCTTGTGGCCTATCTTACTGTGATCGACTATCGTTAGCCCATAGTCGTCCACGGAAACCCCTGTTGTGTCTTTCACCCATTGACAACGGAGCACAGGGATCTGGATGTTCAGGCCGTAGTCGAGTTCCCATATTTCCTTTATGGTCCCGTAATACAACTTCTTTTCACCAGTTGGGTCGATCGCTTCGACACGAATCCCACTGTTTTGTGAGACGCTTTTCTTGTCCTTCGTACTCGTGTACAAGGTAAAGCCATTGATGTCGTACCCTTGCCATGAGTTGACAATACTTGAAGGCCCACTTGCCAATCTTTGTAAAGTAAGTTGCTCCGTACAATCACCGACTGGCAGGTTTAGATCTTTGAACCATTGAGGAAATCGACGCCTGTGCTCTCTTGAAACCCAATCGGCGGATCGTCCTGGGAAGCAGGCTTTGATTTCTTCAAAGTGTCGCTCAATGAATGGCTCGACGATAGCGAGCTGTTGTAGAACGCTGCTGTGTGCCACGGCCACTGTTTTGTAATCATTATCGAAAAACTGCTTCCTACCAACAGTACCCCTTCCAGATAATCTCCCTTCGTGTCGATGCACAGGAATCCCAATGGCATTACCATCCTTTATGTAATCCATACAACACTCGACCGCCTCTTCAGTTGTGTATCCCTCTATCATTGATCCTTCGGGGTGAGCGCGATTGCGTACATAGCCTTTGAGGATTGACATGTAACGCTCATACGCCCACATCTGGTGTAAGTATAAGGGACCAAGTTCAATAATCTGAGGGACGATGTGAACGATCAAATGCTCCATCATATCTAAATATGATGGTGGGAAATACATCTCCAGCTGACATACGGTCTCCACAGCAAATGTCTGAAGGGGACCTAATTCGAGAGGATCAAATACCTTTTGTGAGATTCGATTGAAAAAGTAGCACAACTTTGTTATAACCACCTTGGTATGGACAGGTTTGACTGCCCTTATAGCAATTGGTAGGAATACCGTTAGCATCCTATGGCAGTCGTGCGCATTGTATCCGGAAATGGTCAAATCTTTCGTTGAGACTAGCTTCCTGATGTTCGATGAGAAACCACTAGGCACTCTCACCCCTTGTAAGCATTTACAGAAGGCTTTTTTCTCTTCAAGTGTCAACGAGTAACAAGCAGGAGGTATCTTGCTCTTTCCATTTGCCAGCTCTACTGGGTGAAGGTCATGCCTTATGTCCAAATTTACAAGATCATTACGTGACTTCAGTCCATCCTTCGTCTTACTCGGGATGTCCAGCAAGGTGCCGATGGTGCTATCAAACACGTTCTTCTCGAGGTGCATAACATCAATTGCATGACGGATCTCTAGGTCCTTCCAGTAATCTAAGTATCTGAAGAAAATTGAGTGCTTCTTGAATGGCAATGTAGTATTCTCCACGTCATCAACTTTCTTCCTCTTTGCTGTCTTCTTCTTTCCCTTGCCAAATACAACCTTAATGTTCTTTGTTATATCATACACGTAAGTACCACTTCGTGTTTCAGGGCCAGTCTCGTTCTCCACTGTCTTGTCGAACAATCTGGCCATCTTACGATACTTGTGTTTTCGTGGTAGAAACCGTCGATGTCGCATGTACACTGTCTTCTTAGACGACGTCAGGTATTTGTACGAAGTCATATCCAGACATATCAGACACCCAGTCTTCCCTTTAATCTGACCGGATAATGAAAAGTTTGCAGGTAGATCATTGATGGTAACAAATATGATCGCACGTAGATTGAAGTGCTCCCGCTTGAACTCATCCCACAGCCGTAACCCCTCTTTCCATAGCTCCTCCATGTCCTCCATCAAAGGCTCAAGAAAAACATCTATATCGATTCCAGGTTGCTTCGGACCTTGTATGAGGATAGTGAGAAGAATATACTTTCGTTTCTGACATATCCATGTTGGAAGATTATACATTGTGAGAAGAACTGGCCATGTGCTGTGTGAGCTGCTTAAATCACCAAACGGGTTCATTCCATCAGTGCTCAACGCGAACCTTACATTCCTTGGATCCTTACCAAATTCTGGGTGCTTTGCATCAAATGTCTTCCACTGGCGAGCATCGGCAGGATGTCGAATCATACCGTCTGTCTTTCGGCCCTCTTGATGCCATCTCATCAACTCAGCATCAGTCGGGTTTGAGTACAGACGCTTCATGCGGTCCTTAATTGGTAGGTACCACATCACCATTGACGGAATTTTTTTTCGCTTACGCTCCGATGAATCTAGGTCAGTAGACTCTGTGTGAACGGGCCCATTTCCCGTTTTATACCGACTTGTGCCACACGTTGGGCAACTTTCCAAGTCTGCATATTCTTTGCGGTATAATATACAATGATTCTCACAAGCATGAATCTTTTCAACACCAAGAGATAAAGGACATATGAGTTTCTTCGCTTGATATGTATTCGAAGGTATGAAGTTAGGCTTAGGAAGCAACACACTCAACAAGCTCATCAGATCATTAAAACTTGTGTCCGACCATCCATGTTTAGCCTTCAATCTCAGAAGTTCAAGCACTGAACGCAGTACCGTGAAATCCTTATCACATCCGTTCGTTTCATCGTAAAGAAGATCCTTCGATGCCTTCTCCAGTGCCTGCCAATTCTCTAACCGTCGTGATCTACCCGCTAGAACCTCAGGTTCGACATGGCGTAACATATCTTCTATATCAAAACCGCCCTCAAAATCATCACTATCTGTGGACACGTCTACATTTAACCTTTCACGGGACATGTCTTCGATTACAAAATTCTCTGCCTCATTCATCTCCGGAGTTAACTCTTCATCGTCATCTTGGGGATCGGCGATTTCCCCGTGATAGGTCCAAACCTTATAATTGGCGGTGAATCCATGTTGCATTATGTGTCCCAAAATTTCGCCATGATCTACCAGCAATTTCTGATTCTTGCAATGACGACACGGACAAAAAATTTTTGCCATGTTCTCCCTCAAAGCATGCGCCTTAGCCTGATCAATAAATTTAGATGCTTCCTTCATAAATATTGGCTGAGTTCTCCGCATCTCATACATCCATGACGACCGATCCATCTATATATAAAGACAATAAAATTACAGACACAAATAATAGACCGCAGGTATTTTATAAAGACGTGTAAATACATATATATATCCATCAGAAAAATACAACAATACAAGTAACTAGTATGTATAAGTGTTTACATCCAAAATTTACACATCAAAACATATATTTTGAAGCTAGATTTTGCAAAAACTAGCTAAAACAAACCTTATCCAAATTTTAAAAAAGCTATAATTTCCACCAACGAAATTTAATAAAAATGGAGCCAAATGAAGGAGGAGAGAGAGTTCTTCACCTTTCATATAAACTTTAAGCAAAGATTTCGAGTTCAAAACCTCCCCCCCTATTTGTTGCATGCATAGGAGAGAGAAGAGCTCGGTTTGAAATGGTGAAGTTCGGGCTAGCTGCAAGATATATGGGCCCATCATCGCATGCGGTCCCTTAAGACAGCCGCATGCGAAGATTCATTATCGCATGCGGCTGATTAACCTGCCCTCAGGGGGGCGATTTTTGCAGGCGCGCCCACAGGTCGGCCGCATGCGAAGATAAAGCCCCCCTGTACAGAAAAATGTTCTCTGTAGTAGTGATACTTGTGAAAATCATGTGAAATTTCTACATTTCCAAATATTCAAATTTGTTTTCAGTTAGTACGTCTTAAACGTGATCGTTGGATAGAGTAGACGATCATGACATGACCATATATGCATATGTGTACATATAATATCAGTACATATATGTACCGCCATTGCCATAGGCGTAGTTAGCTCCATGCTCCTTTGGTGTTTGGGGCCAAGCCAAGCACAACGGTACTCTTCTCTTCCCTTCCCTTCCACCTGAGCTGCAAATGCATGTTGTGGGCCCCACATTTCCCAGGTTTAATAGAGAGGCCCTGTTGTGCATTTGTGCTTGTTCACTTGTGCAATGCAATCAGGGAGGGAGAGAGAGAGAGAGAGAGAGAAAAGAGGTTAATTAGCTTTGGCTATGGCAATGTGTGCTAGTAGTAGCTGCTAGGTAAGGCAGGGTAGCCATGCATGCACGCTCAAGGATTCTTCATCAGCTTTCTCTCCTTCCAAGGCCTGCAAGATGTCCTCCAAAAGGCATCAAGAGAGGGGGGGGGGAATAAATTCCTCCTCATCTCGTGCTGTGCGTGATGCATCGCTGCGCGGCGATGGATGGATGGCTCCACGCTCTGCCCGTCTCTCTTTCTGCGTGTGTTGGCTCACGATCGAGTGCGGCATGCAGAAGTGCAGACAGATATATAGAAATAGGAGTACATCGTCGTAGGATGGAGCAGTAGACGAGCTACGTACTGCATGATGATACTAATATTGATGAATTATGTTGTTGCTGTACTTCAAGTGTTCAGCAGTTCTCATGTCTACGAGCAAGTGAAGTGAGCAAACCCCATTAATTCTACACTTGCATTGGATGTAGTAGGTCTGTAGGTGTGTGCAGTGCGCTTTCTACTATATCCAACATGCCGGTCAGTGGAATCTGGAATTATACGGTCCAGAACTGATGCTCTCCTACGTACATGGTCATCGACACATGTACACTACTGCAACTCTGAATTTTGGACTTAACTTTCGAGCAGGAGAAGGAGACGACGTCGATCGGCGGGGTTGACCTCCTCGTCGGCGGCGGCAAGGAACCCGTGCGCCTTCTCGATGGGCCTGGCCG